>JADRCD010219810.1:9646-31273 GCA_019843815.1 Montemys delectorum
AGAGAGAGACAGAGAGAGGGGGTAGGCAAAATCTTTTTTATGACACATTTCATGGCAAGAAAACTGCCTAAAGAGTGAACGGAGAGGTGCTTCTGAGAAGACCTGTCACTGTAGTGCACACAAGATCCACAATGGTCTTTGGTGTGTGGTCCAGAACATGGGGAACTTGGGACACAGAGGGCTCAAGCTCATGGTGTTTGAAGACCATAACCAAGGCAGATGGGCTGGAGAAGGGTTTGGTAAGGACAGTGAGTTACTGCTTAGATGGCTAACATGTAGCAATGGCCATTTCCTTAGATGCCAACTATATGATATTTCAGGAAAGGCCTTCTGAAGCAAGGACGTTACCAGGACGTCCGCTAGTGTCAAATAAATCCTGGCTGAGGCGACCTCATAGGAATTAAAACTTAGTGTATGATAAAGCAAAAGTAAAAGATGAGCGATGAGCTAGGAGAAACTATTTGAAAAACATAAAAGCTAATGTCATTAAAAATGTAACATGGTAAAGGAAAGAAAACTCAATGTGTTGGTAAACAGCTGGTTTACATAATGGAATATATGAAACATCCAATATGTTTGACGCCAGTAGAGTCAAGGAAATTCAGTGTTTATCAAATTGGGAGGATGGGGTGAAGGGAGAACCACACAAAGCTTGCTAGTGTTCACTGCTGGTGAAGGAAGATGTAAGGAAATCAAGACAACAAATCTTATCTGGGAGCACAAACAATGTCATATTTTAGAAGACACAGTATTATAGTATCTTTACAGTATAGGAATAGGTTTCCCTTGGTAAAATTATCCTGTTTTTAAAAGTTAGCCATCAGAAATAAAAGCCATAGTATGTACAGGGTAAGCTTGGACCGTGTTTCATTGTGGCTTATAGCTGAATGAATCTTTCTGAAGCAGTAAGGAAATGGTGAAATGAAGAAAGGGAATGAAAGAGAATTGTCATGTGTGATATAAGCAATCATGCTTATCAGTGTTTAAATAATTAAAACTTAGAGTAATATAGATTATGCATTCTTTATTTTATTTATTATTTTGTTCTTTTTTTTTGGTTTCTTTCAAGATAAGATCTCACTATGTAGCTCTGGCTGTCCTCGCACTCACTATGTAGACCAGGCTGGCCTCAAACTCACAATAATCTGACAAACTCATCATATATATATATATATATATGTACACATATATATGATATACATATCTGTGTGTGTATTATATACATATTGGGAGTTTGTATACACATAAATATATATGTGTGTATATATATCTTATATTGTGAGTTTGTATACACACAGATATATAAATATATAATATAAATATATTTATAAATATATAATATAAAATATAAATATAATATCTATATATGTGTGTGTGTACAAACTCACAATAATATATATATATATATATATATATATATATTTGTGTTCATAAGAGAAATGTATTCAAATATACTAACCTACTAACCACAATTTTAACCATGATTACCTGGAAAAGGGTAAAGGATGGAAATAAAGTCACTAGAGAAGGTGATAGAATTCTTATTAAAATGTTGAAACATCATCAATTTGACTATTAGGTAAAATACTACTAAAATGTTTACTTAGCATTACTGACATCAGAATGAGTAAGTACATTTATAACAGGAAAATAGACAAGGAGTAGAAACTAGTTGACCAATTGATGAAAGGAAGAGGTTTAAGGGATACAAGAATCTGAGGGCGATCTGATGAAACTGCCTGCAGTTTCACAAACGGGTTTCTCTCAGCCAGGAGGGAACAAAGGACCTGAAATAGAGGGTTTGAAATGCAAAGAGAAAACAGGAAGCCAAGTTGCATCCCAATCAAGGCTCCACTTTACTGAGAATAAGCCAGGGTTTTTGTAGTCACAGGAGAAACCGAAACCAAGTCTCTAGATTACGCTACAAAGAAAGTTCAGGTGCCAGAGTCCCCAGGTTCAGAGGATCTTCAGGCTGCTGGCATACTCAGGTGGTGGGCATGCTCAGACAGAGAGCATCTGTCTTAGCTCCCAGGTGTTAGCCCCTAAGCAGAGGCTGCCAGAAGTCGGATGACTGAAATGAAGGGGGAAGTTAACAATCTGGTCCCCAGGATGGAGACATGTGTGCCCCTGCCAGTCTTCATGAGGCCGGCTTGGCCTCCTAGTAGTCAACACACCTCTCTGTTACTGCACAGATCTTCTGTTTTTAATGATGCTTGTCATTGCTCTGGGCTTTGAAGACATTGTATCCATTTTAGAGAAGTTTCTGAAAGGAAGCAGGTACTTAGTAAATACATAATCATGAAACTGAATGAATAAGTGGTATATATTGTCTGCAATGTACATGAAAGGAAAAGCCAAATGTAAAAGCTAATAGCAGATATATGCTTTTTAGTCATGAACCTAAAGAAACAAATGAAAACTTCCAGGGGTTTTACCACACTGTGACAAAAATGATCACATCTCAATGAAATCAATTACTTTAATCAAATGTGTTTTGGGGAACCTAATTTTAACCCTTCATTAATGAATGTAGCAAGGGGAAGAAGTCACTGCTCATGCGTTAGTCTGTCCTTTTCTGTAATAACCAAGAGTGAGTTACATATAAATAGAAATGAAAGCTGAACAAAACAGTGATGGCCTCAAATACTCACTAGACAAGTAGTTTTTTATGATAGAAAGCAGAGGAAGGGGTATTAGTCACAATCACAACCTGGCCTCAATAGTTGACAAACTTCAGTCCTGAGGACAGTGATTTCCCTCTGTAGCCATCTTTTCTCCCTGGTGAGAAAGAATTGAGCTCCCGTTTAATTTCTGTTTCTTGTTAACCACATGTTTATCAGCAAGTATCATTCAGGCTCATGCTGGTTCAGGGGTGTAGGAAGAGAGGTTTAAAATAATTACTAATGTGTGAGATAAGGACAGCCCGGAATAGTTTACATTGTCATCTTTGCAGTTGCCACTGCTGGCAAAGATATCTGAAGACTAGAAGACATAAAGGAAGGTGATCTTGGTCCTCTGTGCCTACAAGCAAGATTGTCTCCGCTAGTCTGATTTAAGGCTTTCCCTGACGAGCCCCAGGCTTGGCGAGGAAGGCGTCTTGGCCTCCCTTTGAAGAATCATTCCAGCCTGGTAATGTGGCTGCACAGCAGCCACTGTGCTGGACAGGCAGGATGGCCACACACAGGAAGACAGTGCCGGTCCACATGCTTCTAACACAGATTTTAGTCAAACAAATATCTTCTCCCAAGTCCACCCATGGACCTGCCACAGTCTGCGTTGTGCTACTTATAAACATAGTAGGGCTTTTCATTCCCTTAATGAACTTAGACCATTTCAAAATGTCCATATAACCTAACTGCCTTTAAAAAAAAAAAAGCTTTCTATTTACTTATTTCTTTAATCAAGGATCTCATTAATAAGTGAAAATAGAATAATTTAAGCATTTTCTTAACTATTACTGAAAATTCATGGAATAACACAGATAGTCAACACAAATACAATAGTTTGAAATACTGAGGAGCGTAAGTGGTGCCTTCTCTGAGATGCTGGAAACTAACTTCGTAGTGCTTGTGGCACAGTGTTCACCACAAAGAGTGATACTTGTTCACCAATCACCAGGTTAACGCTTTATGATAAGGCACAGTCTCTCAAGAGGCCGTTTTCAGACTCGGGAGCTTATATGATGTGTAGATTTTCACTCTGGTGATTACTCAGAACTTTATTTTCCTAGGAAGTAGCTGGGCAGTGACTACAGATTTTGCTGCTTTTGGAATTTTATTCAAGATCTAAGCCCACAGCACCTTCTGAGCTGAGCCCTCGTAACCGGAGCAAGTGTGGTACCTCTCTGTGCTGTGTTCCCTCTCAGGAGCTCAGAGCCAGCAGCAGTGCTGGGAGAAGTGGCACCATTCCTGCCATGTGGACAGCATTAACACCCAAAGGGCTGGTGACAGCCCTGAGGCCAGCTGCCATCAGTGGGGCCCATCAAGCATGGCTCACCCAGGATGGCTACTGCAGCAGAGAAATGCTAGAGACAAGCGGCATTTGAACCAAAGAAGCTTGCGACATGCAGAGACGCCAGAGCCAGCAGCTCCAGCTGCCCTGCAGTGATGAGTCCAGGGTGCTGTGCCCTAGCAGTGGTCCCAGTCAGAGCCTAGGGAGAGTTTGACAGTGGCTGTCTTTACTAGTAATTTTAAAGGCTTTCTGAAGTCTCAAACCAGAGCCTCATAGATTTTTCTCAGTGGGCAAAAGGAATTGTTTTGATTCCTGTTACCCTGACCTCTATCAACAATATACTAGATTTTCCTGTGTAGGAGCAGAAAACCATTCACACTCACAAAGTGGAGATAGACAGAATGTTTCTACACACTACTATGCAGATGTTAAACGGGCCTTCTTCTGGAGCTAATCTATCCTTTTCTTATCTGTTGTGTCTCATCAGATGGGCCAAGTTTCTGTCTGTTGTTCTGTACCCTCTGAAAGCAGTCTTGCCAGACTGCCCTACTAGAAGTTCATATGTGATGATAATGATCTCATGTGTTGGTTCTTCTTTTGGTTTTTGAGACATGGTCTTGCTGTCTTGCCATACAAATCCTATGACTCTTGATCCTCTGCACTTAGGACTTCTGAATGCTGGCATATATGTGTGCCACCAAGCTCAGGTATCTATATTCTCATTTGTATCTCTACACTTTCAATATAATATGCTAGAGGCAAAAGACTGTTATTAAACCAACACACACACATACAAACATGCACACTATACATACCCATACATGCACATACATACATGTGTGCACATACACTCATAGACACAGACACACACACATACATATACACACACAGGAATGTATGCTCACACACACACACATACTCACACACACATGTATATACACACACAGGAATGTATACTCACACACACATAAATACACACACACTCACACATAGACACACAGATATACACATCTATCTCCAATTGCCCTTGAATAAAACAATGTCCAACTTGTGTTTCCAAAACATTTCACAGAGAGCTTATCATGGTGAAATTATTTTTGCATATAATACATATACATTTATCTTCCATGTTGCTACAGGTGTTGCTTACCTATTTCTGTATAGCAAGTCACTGCAATCATACTGGGTCAGTGCAATGCAGGTTCACAGCTTTGTGGTTCTTGTGAGCAGGAGTTCACTTATAGTCTCTTGCCTGTTTCCACGGTCCACTCCAGGCTGTAGAGTTCTCTTCCACCAAGTGATTCATACTTGTTTTAAAAGGCTTATCAACGTCTTCCTGGGTTCCATGGCACGTCTTCTGTTATATGCAGGAAGAGAGCTTTGGTTGAGTTGACAGCTTTTATTGTTAATAAATATTGATAGCAGCGTTATCATATTTGCTGCTGATTTAGACCATTACGTGTACCCCTCTGTGTGCCTCAGCTTTCTCCTGTCATATACTGTAGCCATGCACTAAAGTTAAATATTCTCCTTCCATGTCAGAGAAGCTTTATTAGAAGTCCAGATTTCTTACTAATGTTATATGCTTATTTACTTTAAAGTATACTTAAATTTTTATTAATTTATTTTTAAAATTTTTAAATTAAGATTTTAAAAAGTATATGTATGTGCACATGCTCATGGAGGCCAGGGATATCACATGCACTGGGACTGGAGTCACAGGCAGTTCTGAGACACCAGACTTGGGTACTAGGAACCACACAGGGGTCCTCTGTAAGACCAGAATGAGTGTTAACTGTGGGTGATCATGCAAAACCCCAAGTTTTGTTTTGAAACTAGACTTCAGAAACCTGAATCATGAATTTCAGTGGGGTTTTAGACCAAACTCTGAATTTGTTTTCATATATTTTCAAATGTTTTCTGACACTGTCAGTTTTGTAAGAAAAATATATACCTTCAGTGTGTTTTGAACGTCAAAATAGGGAGTTAGACCAGTAACACTGACTTTATTAGATGTAATTGGCACCTATTTCTGCTTTTAAAAAAAGCAGTAGAAAATATTATGAATGGATAATGCTTAACAGCTTTTCTTTTCCTAGCTAATTAGTATAAAATTCTCTCCAAGTTTTGATTTTCATTAATTTCACTAATGAATTAAATTGTTTGGAAAGGTAGCAGTATTTTTTTTAGATTTTAAATTTGTCATTCTATTGAAGTCTTAGGTCAAAGAATATTTTAGTGGTCAAGTTAGAATTGATTATGTTTTATTGGCTGTAAAGTGCCATCAAGGTGTATTTAAGACTTTTCTTTCAGCCAGGCTATGGTGGTGCACGCCTTTAATCCCAGCACTTGGGAGGCAGAGGCAGGCAGATTTCTGAGTTCGAGGCCAGCCTGGTCTACAGAGTGAGTTCCAGGACAGCCAGGGCTATACAGAGAAACCCTGTCTCGAAAAAGACTTTTTTTTTTTTCTGTATTAGTGTAGAAATTACTTAAACTTTGAGTTTATCTAAATCTCTGTCATCATTATTGACTTTTGCAAGCCATTTTCCCTGTGTATGTATGGGTACAGCATATGAAAAGCTGCTTTTTCCAGTCTGTGAATCTGCCATGCTCTCTTTTCCAGATAGCTCACTCCCAGACAATTATGTTCTCTCCTTTGCCTTGACAAGTCATCCATTCTGCTGGTAGACTTCTGTCCCATGATTTACCAACTCTTGGTAAATTTCAGTTTCACTTGGGATCTGGGGCCTCCTGTGGAGACAGTCCCCAGATGCACATGTTGAAGTACACATGGCATCATCGTCATTATGCACTGCTCCTCAGCTCTAACCAACTCATGACTCTCAAAAGCTCCTGAGCTTCCTGCCTTGGGGTGCTGGCTTGCTTTCTCTTATGTGGCTTTTGTCACTTATTGATTGGCTTCCTGTCCCGTCTTTCCCCTGAACATTATGGTAAGGAGATGTATGGTAAGCTCTTTATAGTCTGATGACCTCTATGCTACAGGTTAGAAGTCAGGTTAGATTTTAGGCCTTTCAGCTATAGAACCCACCCTCATGGTCACATGGTCTTTAGAAGAGTTTCTATGTGCACATACTTTCAGCTTTATTGTACACCACCAATTGGACTCATTAGACTGATTGTTGCCTGGACACCTTTTCCCAAATTGTCCTGTGTTTTAAATATGGCGTCTGATTCAGGTTTAGCCCCTGCATGGGGCTTTCATTCTTATCTGTTCACATGGTTTGTTTCCTAGTCTGACACCTGCAGGGACCCTCTCACTACTGCATCTGCCTACCTTTCCTCTAAACCAGTAACTCTCAGACTTGCTAATGCTGTATCCCTGTAAAACAGTTCCCCAATCACAAAATTATTTCGATTGCTACCTTATACGTGTAACTTTGCCACCATTATCAATCGTTTTGTAAATGTCTGATATGAAGATGGTTTTAGTGACCCCCTGTGAAAGGGTTGTTTAATCCCCCAAACGGCCATAAGCCCATACTGTCACCCACCTTTTAAGACCCTGCCCTTGATTCCACATCTTCTCTACCTTTTGCCCCACTTTATGTTTTTTAAATGCTCTCTGGGGCTCTGAGATCCTGGTCAGCATCACGGGGAGCTTCTTAGAACAAGGAGAAAAGCTTCTCCCTCCTTGTCTGGACTGGCCTCCTTGGACAGTGCTTAGTACTCCTTCCTGAAGCACCATTATGTCCTATTCTGAGAACCTAGTCTTCTTCCCCTTTCTATAATCTTTTCTGCTTTGCTGTCTTTTCTGGCCTGAATCTAACCAACTTCCAAATGTTAAAGTTCTTCATAGCTTAGAACTAGGTCCTTTTTAGCATCTTTCATGTCACACACTCCCATGGCTTTAAAAACCATCTATATGCTAATAACCCCAAATTTATATCTTCAACCCAGCTCTCCCCTCAGTGGTCGTGTCTCATTTATCCAAATTACTTACTTGACAACTCCATGTGGAGATTTCTCAAACACCTGAAACTTAATATACACAAAGCTAAACTCTTGCTTCTTCCCATGGAAACCTACTTCTGTACAAATCTTCTCAATACCAGTAAGTGACACTCCATTCTGAACAATTCCTGAAGTAGAAAAAGGATTTATTTTTTTAATCCTGCCCCTCCCTCAGTGCACACACAGACCTGCAGAGCAGAATTGCCTAACATACAGAATACATGTATGGTTGCCTGCCCACTGTCTGCCACCCTCTGTGTTCTTGCCATCCGTGAGGTGACAGCCAAGACATTATTATTGAATCATCAATTAGTCATCCCCTTCAATGCTAAAAGACTCTTATTACCCACATTGCACTTGGTACTTTAAATCGTTCTATGGCCAGTGGGGTCATGCCTGACCTGGCCTTGCCCGCCCTCTATTTCCCATCTCATGCCCATGGCTATTTCCTTCCATCTATTCACCTGCAGGTCAGTTTTGCAGCAAAATGAGCTTGGATTCTTTGCTCACACCCTACTCTTTGTGTGGAGTAAACTTTCCTTTTTCCTGTTCATAACTGGACACTTCTATTCAGGTTTTTGTTTAAATCTCATCTTCAATTTCCTCTCTAATCACGTTATCTGGTAGGGTACCTATAAAAGCATTCTATGTTATTTCCTTCTTAGCATTTCCCATGCCTAATTCTCCCTTTGTATGCTTCATTCTGTATTGCTTCTCTTCCATTTCACCTGAGTTCCATCACTATGTACCTATTGCTGAGAACAAAATAGGCATCTATAATTACTAGATGAATGTGTAAGTTGACTTGTCAATCTTCACAGCCAATGAAACAATCAAAGACTTCAGAGATAAAAAGATAAATGAAACCGATCTGTATGTGAGCAGTGACTAGCCAAGAACATTCCCCACAGACTTGCTCTGCACTCAGTAAAATCCTTGTCATCTTCTGTGTGATTTTTGCATCTGCGTCTTCACCTTACAGTAGCCCAATTATATATGTCTCAGCCTGTGGTCACACTCCAAAATCACAAGCATAGACAAGTAAAAAGGATAAGGGGATAGTGTCAAGAATTCCATGCCCTGTTTCCTTCAGTGAACAACCATTCTCTTTATAATTAGGACTGAGCGTTTTCTTTTGTTTTTTTTATAGCAGCAGTAGAAGTGTCTGATTAGCTGTGTATTTATAAGAATGGAGTTATTAAGTATGCAGTTATTCACTTTCATTCTTTAATATTCTGAATAAATTTCTTAAATTTTATTTAGTTTGTTATATCTGGAAGCTGGGTATATTTTTCAGAAATCTGTTTGATCAAAAATGAATCTTTATATTTACTATGATCTGGACACTTAATAAAATCTTATTTCAATATGTGACCCTTGGATATTGTTGAGGATGGTAATAATTACTAAGTAATTGCTTTTATAAAAGCACAACAATCACTAGATAACTAGAGGAAATGGCAGGAAAAGTCTTAAAACCACATGTGTATGGAATTCGCCATCGCACTTAGTTCTGTGTCCGATCCCTCTTCTTTTGAGCCTAAGAGGTTCATCTGACCTGTGTGGATAGGTCAGATGATAGCAGATTCCAGCCACCTTCCTTGGCAACAGTCTTCCATTGCTGTCTGAGGTCTGGGGTCATTCATGTGCTGTGACACTTGACATCACAACATGACACTCAGGGCAATGTTTCCAGTCTTTAGGAACATGCTGAAACACACCTCCTAAGTGTTCTTATTTTTGCATATCACAGACTTCACACTTAACATATATTTAGATATTAGTAGGAGAGGGTTTAGAACCTGCTCCCTGAACTGGGACCTACCTGCAGTAGTGTTTAGCTTCAGCAGGGAACTTAAATAGTCCCCCTAGGGCAGTCTTTAAGGAAAGACTGACTAGGATGGTACTGTTGTCACTCCAGCACCTCATCCTTCCGTCTTCCCAGAATTTCTCCAGCCCTCCATGCCCTGTGAACGCTCCTGACATACTTTCAGTGCTGACTTCCCTTCTGGACCAACCTTCATTACCTGTTTGGTTCTCTGTTGGAAGATCACTTCTTAATAAATGCTGTGGGTTAGAGCCTGATTGTTACACAAGCCAACCAAAGCAGACTTGTCCTACATAAAGACTGATCTTAGTATAATGATACATTGTAATCATTTGATTACATTTGATACATAGTTCTCATTGTGTACTTCCTATGACCTTCAGCTCGGGAGTAACCATAGCCCACCTGTCTTCTTTGTGAAGACATCGTTAAGTCCTAGCAAATACAACTTTATCTCCTCTGTGGACCACTGGGCAAATGAGCAGAGCAATTTTCATCTTACCATCCTTCACTAACTTTGTAAAAGAAGATTATTCCTTCTTTAAATAATCATGGCATTATATTGTTAATTTTCTTCTCCCTTTCTGCCTCGGAAACAGGACTTTGGTTTTACTCGCCTTTGCAAATGTTGGGGAAATCATGGTTATAAAAGATTAGTTAAATAAACTCACTTCTATAAACATTTCAGTTTTTCCAAACACAGAATGTTCGAAATACTATTGAGATAACTTGATAGTATTTAGGAAATCATCAGTAGCAAAAGCTGGTTTGTTTTGTTTTGTTTTTGCTTGTTTGCTTTTCAAATAAGACTAGATGGAAACCTGTTCGGTCTGTTGGGGTTTCAAGAATGAGTTTCCCAGACAGAGTGGGATATAACAGAAAGTTCTGGAGGTTGAGTCTTTGAGATCAGCTACCGGCATGTTCAGGCTCTGAAGGAGATCTTTCAGGCTGCAGAGCAAGGACAGGTTTCTAGGATCTGGTTTCCAGGTGCAGAATCCCATCCATATCCTGATAAGCTGATGGTTTTCCAGTCACCCCACCTCCTCATACCACCACATCGAGGGGACTGGGCTTCGTGTAGGGATTTATGTGGAGCAAGTGAAGAGCGTCTGCAAGAGAATCTCATGGGATCATTTTTTAGGAAGCCTTTCTGTCAGAGAACTGAATATTGTAGAGGAAAAGGACCACCTACCTTAGCAGAATTTATCCGAGAGCCATGTTCTCACTAAATGTGACATCACTTAACTCAAAGCAGTTGTTGAGTAAAACAATCCACAAACTAGCTCTTGTTTTTTTTTTTTAATTGTTGAATAATTACTAAATTTGCTCATCAAGAAGTCTTCAAACAAGTTCATGAAGGCTAAAGCTGAAATAGCTTTCAAATTAAAATATTTTGCATCCTTTAGCAGGGAGAATGGTCATTCTTCCAAAGGAAATTGGCAGTCGCTTTAATTTGTCTCTGTGGGTTGTGTTGGGATTTCTCTGACTTAAACGGGCATGAAGTCAAGGATGGCTTGACTTCTCCTTTCTCCCCGATTATAACTAAATGTGACTCTGGGAAGTCCACTGGGTTTTCTGGGCTTCATTTGTCTCCTGTGTTGACTGAGAGAAGTCCTTCCTGCCATGTCCAAATACAACCATTCTGTAAACATCAGATTAGGTGGCAGCTTTACAATCTTTGTCTAAGTAATATGAAGAACTCTCTGTTCATTTCATCTTTGATAAAATTGGCTATGACATGAGAAAGCCTTAGTAAGCCTTGCATCTTACAAATGCTGCCAGCAAGCTATCCTGTCACATGATGTACAGATTACAGACAGACAAGATGGTGGGTTTGCAGTGTTTCTGTTGAAGATTGCTTTGGACTTTTGGCTTGTTGTGGTTCTTTGAAGCAGATGGCAAAAATCCTCAAATGATGTGTACTAAGCTTAGAAAACCTAAAATTTCCTGAATAAACTCCAGTATCTGGGGATGTTTTCATTGGTGTATGCTTTTCCTACGTTACATGAGAACCAGCAGCACTAAGCAGTACTGTAATAGTAATAAGCTCCTTTGTAGAAACAAATGGGAGCTACTTTATTATTAGCTCAATTAAAGAACTGATAAGACTTTTGAATGATGTCAGCTAATGCATGTGCCAAAAATGTTAGGATAGGGTAAATAATGGCTTCCAAATCAGTGCTTTAATGAGCTCACTTTAATCTGGTATATTTTATACATCTCAATAAGACATTTATGTACTTCTTTTCAATTAATGGGTATATCACTTTAATGTAACAATAGTGTCCTTTAAATGACCGAATTTCTCTTCAACTAACCATATAACCCCAAACTATTATGGTTTTATATGGTATAGCTTTAGGCTTCTATTTAACTTTTTAAACTTTATTTTATTTGAATTATGTTTGCTAAAACCCCTTGTAACTTATGCGTCAGGGAATGGACAATATAATGACTTTAAAAGTCTGTTTAAACTTGTAACCCTTAATAACAGTTCTGAACTAGCTCATCTGTTATATATTCTTGATCCTTCAGTCTTCAAGACCCACATTCATTTGCTAATTGCTCACATCTGTTGTTTCTCCCAATTACCCATTCTGAGAAGAAAATTTTTAGACTCCTCTTCACTCTTAGCATTTCCTCTGGCAGGCTATACTTATCAAGCTTGTCTAAAATGTTGAAGGGAACAAAGGGACAAAATATGTGATTAATTCAGAGCTAATTATTTCAGTGTCACCTGACATTAATTGCCTTAAGTAATAGATTATTATGTAAGGGCTTTTTATTCTCTGTATTACAATACCATGAACATAATCATAACCTGCATTGTTTTCTTCAACCACAAGAAGGTTAATATGACTCTTGGATTAAACACACTTCAAACTGGACTAACTGCACACCCAGTAGGAGGTGAGTAAATTAACTATAGCCATGGCTGCTCTGTGGTCGGTAAAGTGACACATTTGTGCCATTTACCACCATCCTTTTTTGTGGCCTTTCCAGGAAATCAGAGCAAACTCTGTTGCCAGCAGGCCACTGCCATATGAGCTCTGTCTCCACCTCATCATAGGCCTGGCACTGAAATCCAAGGTTGGTTGCAGTGTAAGATGAATAAGACCTAGGTTGACCAAACATTTGCACATAATAAAAAGGGAATGCACTAAAGAGACTGGAAATAAATGACAGCAAGTTCTCGAAGTACTGAAACCTACAGAGCTTTGCTTCTGTTGTGCAAGAATGTGCTTCCAGCGAGGCTTCTGTGTTCTATTGTATTGTGCAATGAAGATTGCTTCTGTCTGGAGCCTGAGTCTTGCTATGTACCCTTAGGGGCTCAAATGCCTCCTCCTATCTACAGCTCCTTAGTATCAAGGTTACAGGCTTATGACGCCATGCCCAGCTTCATTAATATATGCTTTATGGTAATGAGATACTATATTTATCTCTTCTTTCTTGTTTCATTCAAATGACTTAGACACTCAATTTAATTCTGTATATTACTGTTCCCTGGTTCCTCAAGAACAGGACCTTATACCCCAGTTGTGAAGAAGTGCATAGTTGGCTATACTCAGTGCAGTTCTTTTATGAGTATCTTTTCTTTCATGATTAGGTATCTACTATGGACCACCTATTTCATGTGTACCCACTCTTTAAAATATATACAAAATTACTTTTTCTCTTGGAGAGTTTCTTGTCAACATTATGCCTGATACACATCCTAGCATGGAAGTCACATAACATTCACAGAAGGTACAAATTTGGAGGGAAAACAAATGCAAGTAGAAATAATACTGAATGGCGGTATGTACTTTGTACACTCTGCTGGTGCAAGTTGAATAAACTAGAGAAGCAGATGCCTAAGTGGACTAGGAAGAGCTTGGGCTTGAAAGGGAGAAGAAAAAGGGGGTGTGATGAGCTGCCATGCTATGTGGAGCTAGTGGACATGTTCTGTCTGCTGTGTGTAAATGTATTGAGCAAAGGCTGTGAGCCCAGCCCAGAGCTGTGGGTCATCACTATGGCCTCCTAATTCTCCAATGGAGCTCTCTGCTCTTCCTGCTAATTTAACATTTTGCTCCTTGTGTTAGCCTTGAGGTTTTAATGGACATTGAAAAAAATGTATGTTTTTACAGCAGGAGAGAGTTGGGATGTCTTGTTAGAAAATCGAGACGGGAGAGATTCTGACTAGAGTGGAGATGTTTATGAAATAAATACTAGTGGGCAGAGAGGTAGTTCAGCAGGTAAGAACACTTGATGCTATAGCAAAGGACCCTGGTTCAGTTCCCAGGATGCTTCCCACATGCCTGTAACTAGTTCCAGGCTCTCTCTCTCTCTCTCTCTCTCTCTCTCTCTCTCTCTCTCTCTCTCTCTCTCTCTCTCTCTCTTTCTCGCCTCTCTCTCATATACACACAAGTACATACAAATCAATTTTAAAATAAATAAATAACAAGGAAGGAAAGATCACAGCCCATCAGCTTCATTTTTAAGTTATTCTGGCCCTGTGATCTGGAAGGAAAAACCAATTTGCTTAGCTCTGCCACATAGGAATGGCCTTACAAACCAGTAGTCAGGACAGTGAGAGGAGCTAACTGGTCAGATACTGGAGATCCCATTCTAGCTTTAGCAGAGCCTATGTAACACTCTATTAAGGAGTGCTTCTTATACTGGCCACTGGGAGATGGGATTGGGTAACCCTGGAGTTCATCTCAAGTTGGAGGTTCGAGGAGTTAGTCGTCATGCATGTGCTATGCACCCCTTGTATCCCATGTATTGTCTTCCCTAGTCTTTGAAGGACAGAGTCCCTCTTACTCACGAAGGCACCAGGCACATGAAGCCACTAGATGCTGGCTGGTCAAGTGAGTGTGTTGAACTGTGTTTCTCGTTTATCATAACATTGCCACAAATTAGCTAACTTCTCAATTTTGAGCTTTCATGTAGAAATACCATATGTTGTTACTCGTTTGTGAAGAGGTTTTTTAAAAAGAGATTTAGAAAGTGGTATTTTTAGTGGGTATGCCATGCCATGGATATTATATTTATAGGCACAGAAGGAAATCTTGTTTCTTACTGTGGTTAGCTGTGTGACTCTAGACTGTTAGTTAACTTCTCTGGGCTTTGGTTAAACTTTATATTTTTATTACACAGTGCTATTCTGAGGACTACATAAGATACTGGGAAAAAAATTGCCCAGCACCTGTGTTTTCTCTCACTGCAGAATGCAGCTTGTTCCTGTCTGCATAGAGGCTTTGATACTGCAGTCTATGTAGCATGGGTGCCGCAGAGCAGGCATCTAGACAGCTGTGTCCAGACCTCCTAAGGGTCTTTCCTCTCCTTAATTTTATAAAATGTTTTATTGTGTCTCTTGTGTGTTTTTCTTAAGTCTCGAGCTATTTTGACACATTTTAATTTTGTCTGCAATATCTTATGCATATAAGTGATGCATAAAACTAGATAAAATGCATTTATTTTCTTTTTTAATGGATTATTTGTCAGAAAGAAGTGAATTTGAATTTTTTCTTCAGGGTTTCTGTTTTAGGACCCTGTCTATCCTTACATTGTTGCGGTTGTAAAAATCCTTAATGCTGTGCTAGAATTTCTGTAAATTCCCCAAAGATTGTTTCTTTCAGTAGATGAAAATTATGGTGGTAGTAGTATCTCTGATGTTTTAGTTTTAACCTGAATCTTCCATATCTGTCCTCTCTGACAGTTGTCCATTGCTTATGTTGAACATCTGCTCATCACCATGACATTAGGTGTGGTCACAGAGCTCAGTCTCAACCCAGTGTTTCCCCCACATGTATGCTGACCTTGATTATCTTTGGGCATTGTAGCTGTAGAGGCAATTAATTGTGATTCAGGACATCTGCATTTTTTTTCCTATAAGGCTTTGCTTAATGTGACTTTTTCCAAACTCCTGGGAAATAACTGAAAGGAGCTCTGGGTTTAGGTTCCCAAAGATGTGAGTCCCTTTTCTATTTCTGTGGTCTCTGTGTTTCCTTTCAGTCAAAGAAACCTTAGGTGCAGTAGCGAGGTGAGAAATGACCAGGAGAGTTTAAGATAGCATTAGTCTTCACATAAAAAAATAGAAATAAATTGACCTATTAGTGGCACAGCAGTTATGACTTATTGTTGGCCAGTTCCCCAAATACTAATTGATGTATGTCCAAGTTACCAAGGAGAGATGCAAATTAAAGAATCTTAATTTTCCTATGAGAAATGGTTTCCTCCAGAAATAAATATACAAATGTAAATTTCAAAGCCCTGTGAATGCGTCTTGTTTATAAATAACAGTCCTTGCAGATAGAAACACTCAGTACAAATACATTTCCCAGCTCTAGCAAAAGCCACACATTTAAGTAATTGGCCATTGTGTTAATATGTCCCTAGGTTTCCATTTTCTTGATCCTCCTGTTCTGAATTAAGTGGATCTGTCTGCATGTCTCTCCCAGCCCCACAGTAATTGACCTGGCTCACTGCCATACGAAGCCCAGAGGGTCATCACTTGGGGGAGGATATCCCGCCTCTATCATTTGACTGACAGGCGAAACCCTGATTTGAAAATTACTATCGTGGCACTGTTTATCAGTAAATAACTCCCATGTTACAGTGTATCTATACACTGAAATAGACAGCTTTGGCTTTATGGTGTGCTTGTCCCTCAGCAGAGAAGAGTGTCTGAAGACAGTCAAAGTTTTATCTGACTCTAAAAGTCTTTCCTGCTGAGGGTGGGCTTGTTGGAATTCATTGCAGTCACAGTTCTTTATTTATTTATTTATTTATTTATTTTCCCTCTTTATGAGAGAGCCATGTACACCAGTCATAGGGTAGTTGATTTCAAGTTAAGTAGGCTGGCTTCACATACTTTGTCCTTTCTTCCTACATGCTGTCTAGACTTAATATTTCAACATAAAAACCTGCAGAAGCATGGGATCTATCTTGACAGTAGTGTCAAGTGGACATGTCTATGTGGTACCCCATGGCCCAGCAAACTTTAGGCTACTGTCAGTAGGGCCATGGAGTTTCACTTTGATGTACCTTGACTTGCTTTTGTCACCTACAATAAAAAAATAATGCTCTGCTTCCTTATGCATGTACGTGCACAGGGTAGCGCTTCTGAAGATGTTGCTGAATGGCTTGCAGGCACACATTGCATAGCTGTCCAGTCCTTCAGTCTCATCACGAAACTACAGAGAACACAAGGCCGTTATCTTACTGAGAACTGTGGCTTGTTAAAATTTGGCCTCAAATTTAAGCAAAAAGCTCTGGAAACTGTCCTACCAGCTTCACAGAACAGGCAGATATTATCCCAAATTTATGTAGTGCTGGGTAATTAATTGGGGAATAGAGACACTTAAGGCTTATTTTTAACTATGTGTGTGTGTATGAGTGTGGATTTGTGCCCAGGTGTAGCCTGTGTGGGCCAGGGGAAGACATCAGATTTCTTGGAGCTGGTGTTATAGGCACTAGGGAGCCTCCCAATATAGCTCCAAACTTAGGTCAGCCATGCTCTTAACCTCTGAGCTATCCCCAACCCCATATTTTTCAATGATTCTAGAATGAGTAGTAAGGAAATATTCTTTATTAACATCAATTATTCTATGTGACATAATCCATATTAGCTACAATTTTTAAAATGTTGAAATCAGAGTTGCGCAGTTTATGTGCCTATATCTACATATACTTAAAATATGAAATACATACTGAAACAATTACACATAACATCATTCTCTGTCTCTGTCTCTGTGTATCTCTCTCTCTCTCTCTCTCTCTCTCTCTCTCTCTCTCTCTGTGTGTGTGTGTGTGTGTGTGTGTGTGTGTGTGTGTGTGTATGTTCATATATAAGTAGAAGAATAGACAGACAATGGAAAAGGACAATTTAGATTAGGAGCCAACTTGGCACCTACTGGGGTTGATGACTGGACCTTGCAAAAATGTCCAAACCCATTGGGACCAGGAATCACATCATTCCTCTCAGGACGCTTGCAGTGGTGTGGGGAACTTTCGGGATATAGAGTACAATTACTGTGGGCTTCTCTTGAGTCCACACCTAGGATCCTTCATCCTTTAGGGAACAGAACGAGTGGAAGGAGGAATCAGTGGGCCAACTAGTGTCCACAGATAGGGATGCTTTCCCACAAAGTTTTTGGTAGATGGCATGGAGAAGGCTTCAGGGCTAGTTATGACTAGATCCAGTCAGATTTCAGAACCAGCCCACTTTGGTGACCCCCAGGAGCTTCCCTCTTTTCTTCCTTGAGATAGAAAGCATTCATGGGACAATTGTTCCCAGTAATAGTTTGACATCTCCACACAGACTCCTTCAGCTGTGGCTGTAGATACTATAAGTGGATGTTTAGTAGCTAACCAGAAAATGGGTTGGGAAATGGGCACCTTGAGTACAGTTGTCCTAAACTGGAAACTGTATGTTTGGCCAGCACTGAGTTTAATGAAGTAACTAAATCTACTTTGGTTGATTTAATTACTATATCATAAAATTGTAAAATAGCTTTAGTCTGTATATATTGAATAATTATTCCCAATACAAATAAAACCAAATAAACTTCAAGGAAAGTGCAATCTAAGGAAGCGTATGGAGCTCATAGTGAAGTGATTATGCTGGGAAGCACCGTGCCTGTCTGAGGAAGAACCACTGTGAAAAAGAGACTCAGCATCATTTAGATAGACGTTTAGAGAAGGAAAAAGAAAAGTAATTTCTTAATGGAATTATGAAAAGCTTATGGCAGAAGAAGTCCTGAGAGCGAGGGAAGCAGAAGCTCCAGCAGGAGTGAGACAGTGGACGCAGGGCAGCGCGTGCCTTAGCTTAAATCGCTGTAACTAGGAACCTGCTACTGTAGAAGGGAAGACACATTCCATACTTCCAGGAGCAAGTTAAGACATTTTTGTTTTGAACACCTCAAATGTTGAAAACTTTGGTGCAGAATGTGTACTCATCACCATGGTGGGTATGGATGAACCCGTGACTGTGACTATACTGTCTTACCTTGGAAAGTCTGCTCTTCTTACTGTGGATGATCCGGGCTTTTCTCATGGTTTAGTTGTGAATGGCTAGTATTCCTTAATAGAACTAAACTCATGCCTAAATTTTACCACTTATCCTCTTATATCTTAAGTGGTTTCTTGTGTCCATCTGCCACATTGTATTTTGTGTCCTTGAATGACATAAATGCATCTTGTTTATATATCTGTCCCCACTGCCTTACAAAGAAAGAGAAAATTTAGAAAACACAGTTGTGTGTCACATGATGTTAAGGGCTTTAAATGTATTATCTTCTTAACCTTCCTCCAGATCTTTCTGGAAAAGATATAAAATAGGTAGTAAGAGACAGTTGCTTTTGTACAATATTCCTTCTTGAAGTATGAAATCAGGATTTAAACTCAGTCTGTTTTGATTCATATTCTTGTTCATATATCCTATTACTTCAGGAAATTAATGCTCATTTGTTGATGACTAAATGAATGGATGCCTAATAAACATAGAAATCATTTAAAATTGATTAATGAATAGAAAAACTGGGCCAAAACATAGTAGAATATAAATGACTCATCTTGAAGTGCTGCCCATAATGTTTGCTATTGTTTCCAATGACTTGAAGTCAGAGTTAGCTCAACTAAAGTGGGAATTTAAAAGCCACAAGCCTTCTCTCTAATTTTACTAACAGTAACAGTGTTCTGTACATCTACAACTGGAAGGGTATCTCAGGCTACCAGTGTCTACAAGCGATATTGCAGACACTATTGTGTCTGTCTACTTTATTCAAAGAACTGTGGAATGATGACTCAGAATTCTGGCTTCTGGTAACAATATAGAAAACTTGCTGTTGAGTTTGCAGTGCCATTTGGGAAGAGAAACACAAGCTTTTTCAGTGAAGTCTAAGGTGGAAATGGGGATCATTTTCATTCATTCTGCAAACTGATCCAGATTTAAAAAACAACCAAAAAACTTCATTAAGTTCCATTTGTGTTCCAAATCCAGATTTCCACTGATCCTTCCTATAGAAAAAAGAATTTATTATCCCTTATCATGGGTAGTTTATATTTCTAGAAAGTTGATGATGAAAATTCATTCAACATTTTTTTTGGAACAGTGTCTATCACAAAGTAGCAGGAGACTGAGACATAGGACAAAGGCAGTGTTTGAGCTCTTAAGGACATCTCCATCTGGTAAGTTTTAGGCCAGATGTCTTATAGATTGAGGGACAAATGCTAACTGTCAGATCCAACCATGTAGGGCATAAAACAAAGATAAACCTTGCCTACTAGCACCTGTGAACACATTGGCCTTGTATATCACAGATGTGTACATGGCCTATGACATAGGCTCAGTTCTGCAGGGTGATGTGAGTGTATATGTGTATGTGTGCGTATGCATGTGTGTGTGTGTGTGTGTGTGTGTGTGTGTGTGCACATATCCTAACTTCATGTTGTCACTAATATCATAGGAAATATGTTTGTGCAAAGTAGGGTTGCTATTTTTATATGTCTCTAAAAATAGCTACAGGGAATCTAGAGACATATGCAGATCTGTGCTGTAAATGCTCTGTCTGGGACTTGGGTTTTTGTGTTCCTTGGAGAAAGAGAAAATTTTGAGTGCTAAATTATATGAATACTGTGCATTGGGGAAATTGACCAGTATGAGCGAATGCAGGAAAAATGTTTTGTTGTAGACTAAAGTGAAGATGTGTTTGAGCTCAATGTTTTTTGCCTGGCTACTAATACAGAGAGTAGTATAAATTTTCAAACCATGTCAACATGTAAATCCAGTGTCTCTTTTTAATGATTTACTTCCTGTACGTTGGGAGTGTGAGTCAGTGTGATTTGGATGCAGAAAGATACTCCATTAAAATGTCAGTAGCAATCATTGGTGTGTAAGCTGGACGTTACCAGTTCCTTCCCAAAGCTTTTCTTCCAGAAGATCTAAATGGTGGACATGGCTGAGTATGTCCTCCTTCAAAGATGAAGAAACAGCCTAGAGATGTAGAACATTTGCATCAGACCTGCTGAGCAAACAGCCTAGGACTTAGACCCTGAGCGTCTCAGTTAGGCTTCTTGTCTTCTCAGCTAGGCCATGTACTCCATAGCTTTAAAAAATTTTTTAAATAATTTTCATACAGTTTTTCTGATGCCTGTGAGTGGGGAGCTGTGGCTCTTTTTATTTATAAATATATAAATACTATGTATATTTATAGTAACATTTCTATCTTCACTTATTGAGTGCATATTCATGCTGATCAATTTCATTATAACTTAAAGTAGTTGAAGATCAATGTATGGGAATAACACCTTTTTTAATAGTGATAATCATTCATTACATTTAGATATCATTGAAATTATACTTGGAGGGAACTGTATATTTTACTGGCTGTGAGAAGGGAGTTGTGGCTCTTTTTATTTATAAACATATAAATATTATATATATATATATTTATAGTAACATTGCTATCTCCAGCTGAGTGAGTCTAGTGGCTGCCTTCTACACTGTTCTCTGAGATGGGAACCAGTCCCTCTGCCTCTTCCCCTCCAATCTTTGCTTTTGTAGCTTAACTTCAGTTCTCCTTGTGCTGACTGCTTGACCTATCCAAGGACAATATTTGTATTTGTCAGGGTTTTCTAGAGTAACAGAGCTTATATAATGAATCTATTTACATATATACCTAGGAAGATATTTCTTAGAATAACTAAGAGGCTGTAGTCATGTTAATCCAACAATGGCTGCCTATGAACAGAAGGTCCAAGAATCCAGTAGTTGTTCAGTCCACGAGGCTGGATTTGCTAGTGAGGGCAAGAGCAAATAAGGCAAAAAGAGGGGAGGGAGAGAGAGTGATTGTGTGTGTGTGTGTGTGTGTGTGTGTGTGTGTGTGTGTGTG
>JADRCD010219810.1:38807-76609 GCA_019843815.1 Montemys delectorum
ACACACACACACACACACACACACACACACACACACACACACACACAAACACACGCACACGCACACACACGCGCACACTCACTCATACACACTCATGCACACACATACACATGCATGCACACATATACATACTTACACATACTTTCTAGTATCACCCTTTAGATTGTCATCACCTTGGTTCCAGCATATTTCACTTATTCATGTATCTGTCATTGACTTATTTAATCCCTGTTCTTAGCAGAATTCATGTAATTCAGAAAAGCCAAATAAATGTAATTTACTGGATGTGATTGAGAAGTTCCAGGAAGAATGTTTTGTAATTTTCTGATTTAGAATAATGATGTAGGGACACATCTGGGTCTTATAAGGGACTGCTGTCCGGATCAGTGACAAGGATAACACTCTCATTCCAAGTCCCCTTCAGCAGCTTGGCCTACTTCCCCTTCAATCCTCTTGGATCCTCTAGGTCTGACTTCTGCCTTCTCCCTGGATACACAGACATTGTTCTAAGAGACAGGACCCATGGCTCAGACTGCACACTAGTAAAGCTCACCTGAGCCGTGAAAGAGGACACCAAGCTTATTGTTTTCATGTTTCAACTCTTTCAGGGACTTTTTTATTTCTCAGTGGTACATAAGTGCATGGAAATATCGTTGACAGGTCAATCTCCAAGGCTTCAGATTGACTATTGTCACTGTATAGACGTTAATTGAGATGCAGAGGCTTTGTGTGTGCTTTATTTTGATGTATAATTATTTTTATTTGCAAGCTCTTCATAATAATGTTTTAATTAAAAATAAGTGAATTTATAAGATATATAACCAAAAAATATTTGAGTGATTGGAACCTGTAACTTACTCCCCAACTAGATCAGTGTGAAGACTGTTGCTTTCCCTGAATATTGAAATTAGTCATTCATTTTTCCAATACTTGTTTTTAACTCTTGTATTTTTAATTTTTTTCCTGATTTTATAAGCATATTAGCACGATTAAGGAAAGTTCTGGGTTTTTTAGTTTCTGTTGTAGTGACTAACTTTGGATTCCCCCAAATCAAACCCTCCTATATAATATATTCAGTACCAGACTCTTTTTCATGTAGATGTCTCTAGTCATCTAAAAATACATTTTTCTTATTATTCCTTTGACTTTGCAGTTTTGAAAATTGATCAAATAAATATGCCTACAATACTATATTAAAAGTCAGAAATTGTATTCATCTCATAGACTACATTAATGGACTTAAAGAAAAAATTCTCAGATTTTTAACAATTTCATTCATTAGAAATGAAAAGCATTTTTCTCTAAATTCTCCTCCTATGGCTTTATGTCATTGAACTTTGCTCAGTAGACTTTCTACCACTGTGGCAGGAATCCTATTTCTCAAAATTTGTCCCAAAGAGGACAGGAAGTGGAAATGTATTACTGCCTGTTTGCTTAAAATCTAGCAGTTATGGGAGCTAGAAAGTCAGGTGGGAATTTATAAGACTGGCTTTGCATGCAGGAGGATCCAGGCTGAGTTTCTAGCACCCACATGGCTTCTTAGAACCATCTTAACTCCAGCTCCAGGGATCCCACGCCTTCTGATGTTTTCAGACACATGGTGCAAGTACATACATACAAGTAAAACATTCACACATATGAGAAAAGTGAATAAAGTAGTTTTTAAAGGCTACTCAGTTGTCAAGGGCTCATAGAGGAGAAAGGCCTACCATGTTTGACATGGAGGAATTTACAGTTTATTTGCTTTTCCCATTGGATCTTACATGTGTGCTTGTATGTGTGTGTGTGTGTGTGTGTGTGTGTGTGTGTGTATGTGTGTGTGATGTGTGTGCATGTGCAAGTGGGTGTTTGTGTATGTGTGTGTGATGTGTGTATGTGTGCAAATGGGTGTGTATGTATGTGTGTGTGAGAGAGAGGCAGGCAGGCAGGCAGGCAGGCAGACAGACAGACAGACAGACAGAGACAGACATACAAAGAGGGGTGAGAGAGAAGAGAGAGGGTACAGAGATAGAGACAAAAAATACACAGAGGGGTGAGGGAGGAAGGGAGAGAAGAGAGAGACAGACAGGGAGACAGAGAGAGACTGGGAGAGACACACACAGACAGAGACTGGAACTTAGGATTAAACCTAGGATCTAGCCCATAATAATGAATTGCATACTTCTGAAATATATCCCTAGCCTTTTTTTTATTTGAAAATACACCTGTCCCTCAGTTTGATATGATTTAAAAAATGTGTTTCAGCAAGATAGATACCAATGTGCTGTGGGAAGTATGTTAGGACCAGCCAGCCAGTGAGGTTTAATGAGAAAATAACTGGACTTGAAGCTTTTCTTTGTTCTGCTCATTGCTTTTGTGGTTTTTAGTTTACAAATTTTCCAATTGGTCTACAGTTGTCAGAAACACAGTGTCTTTTTCTCTTTTTATTTGAAATTTTATATATTTTAAGTTAAACTGCGTTTACCCTAGTTTATGAATATCTGGCTTGTTTCTACTTCCCTCTCTGGTCTCTGTGCCTTGATCTTTGACAGTCTGGTAATGAAGAGCTTGTGGTCAGCATCTCTCCCATCCTATCTGTTTATTTTATTTTTTTATTTTTATTCATTTATATTGTGTCTTCTTGTCTGGACCCTGCTGCTTTCTCTGCCTAGTTTCCATTTTCCTCTTCCAGACTTTTAAGAACTGGCTCAAGTGTAATTCCATCAGCAAGGCTGTCCTCCTCCCAAGCACTGGAGAGCCAGGAGCCTCCTCCAGTCCACTGCAGCTCTGCCTGAGCAGTTTTCTCATGATGGTATCTCCCACCCTAACAGATATTGCTGGGTAGATACAAGGACACTGTAACCTTCATCTCTGAGTAACTACAGTGTTTCTCAACTTTACAGGAAAAACTGGATCAGTAAGTAATGGGTCCAAACTTTGAAAGATTTTATTCTATAATTGTCCTTAAGAATATTGTTATTGCTAATGATAGCAAGATGTATGTTTTTAAAACCAGCAGATTTCCTAGTAGAGATAGAAGCACAGAATACCCTACATTGAATTTTATTGCCTATCTGGGTACACATGATAATAGTGGTGATTTTGTTGTTACTTTTCAATTAGATATCATGCAGGTTGAGCTGCTTTAGGACATACTTTGAACTCCTGGTTTTCCTCCCAAGTGCTGGGATTGCAGATGTTGACCACTACGTCTGGATCATAATAGTGAATTTGTAATAATATTGTTATAATTTATTCATGAAAAAACCTTCAGCATCTATGATGATATTAGATAAATGGTTGATACAGAAAGCCATCTAGATCCCAGGTTTTCTGTTGTTTAAAGAGCTATGAGATCCTATGGATAAATCGAGGGGAAGTAGCTCATTATTGTTTTAGCTATTGAGTTAGCTGAAAATGTGAACTGCCTACTGCTAATTGAGGCTCATTAATTATTTCCAGAATATGTAATCTGCAGCATCATATAAGTGCTGGGTAATCTTCAAGGTAAAATGTCCTCTTGTTCCCATCTCAAGTGAAGGGATCCTTTGTACCACTGGAATTTTTGCTTGTGTTTTGTTTCCCCCACTCCTGCGACTTTACAGTAATGATGTCCAGGAAAGCTAGCGCTAGAGCTCCTTTTCAGCAGGGAGGCTGCAAGCAAAATGAAAAGAGTGGCATTTTTATTCCTCCACTTTAATGTGTCACGAGTTCGCCAGCTGGATGGCTTCTTTGAAGAGCTCTAATGTATTTGCACACTTCCTGGCTGTTGAGCATGCTGACAGGCAGTGGACACCTTCTCACTGGCCATTCTGTGACACTCCCTAACAGCACAATGCCAGGTGGCAGACTTCAGCTCTGTCCCATTTGAAATGGGCAGCACACTGGCGGCTTTCTTTCAAAAAGCAAGCAAACAAACAAAGTCTCCCTATAGCTGTCACCTTTTTCTCCACCAAAGTCTAGAGACCAAATATTACCAAAGAGGACCAGGGCAGGCTGAGTGGTTTGATAGACTGTTCTTGAGAGAGAGAGAGAGAGCTCATTTCTTTATAGATCCCATATTATGGGCTTTTTTTTTTATATTAGCTCATTAGTTACACATGTATATTAGTCTTCAGAATAATTGAGGAATCTAAATGGGCTTGGATTCCATTTTACCTTCAGTTGCTACCTTCTCTACACTTTGAAGATTTATACATAAACCTTCAGTGGCTATGTCCCATGAGAACTGTGAGCAAGGCAGATACTGCATCTGTAGACTGGTCCCCAGTGTGCAGCCCAGCACGTCATCTGCATTGTTAGCACCTCCATTTTCTAGAAGGTAAGATAAAGCCTACTTCATGGGAACTAGCACATGCTTATCTGGGATATCTTGAAGAGCCATGACCATGTCTCACACAGCCATTTGGATTCCTGCTCATATGTGTTCACAAGAGCTAGAGACACAGTGAGCAAGACAGAAGAGTGATCCCTTCAGTCCTGGAAAGAAAAACAAAGTCACACTCGATTAGGAGGACAGAACATGAAGGAAAGAATATAGTTAGAATTTGTAATTAATCTTTTGATTTGTTTTTACTGTACAAAAGAAATGAGGTGTTCATCATAAAGAAAGTTAATGGGAAATGGTATTGTGTTGCTTTTTATAAATATAAGTTACATGGAAATTGCTTTGTGGAAGTATTGTTCTTCTTAGGTAATAGCTTGTCACGTTCAGTACAAACATCTTTTGAGTGATTATAAGGGATGGAGAGGGTCCAGAGCAGGTTATTGTTGTTGATGTTTTATCATAAATGGACCACATCTAGGTGAGTTGCTGGGTGTTGCCTCTTTACCTGGAGAATGGCTCACGCTTCCACCATACTGAGGAATAGCACTTTGTCCAGGCAAGTGCCCACTTCTAAGAAAACACAGCCTTGGCAATCCCTAGGTTTGTGTAGGAACAAACAAGTATTACTCTCTCATGAGATGTGCTTCACATTCTTAGCAAGTTCAGTGACACGAATCTATTTATGGGGTCCCAATTTTAATCCAACTGATGAAATTTTAACTGTAACTGGAAGAAATGTTCAAATATCCTTAGTTTGGGGACTGAATAAATAAAAATGACTCTTTTTTTTTTCTTTTCTTTTTTTTTTTTTTGCATACTGGTTTCAGTAGCTGGGAACTGGCTGTTGTGGTTTGGCAGCTTGCAAGATTTAAAGTAACATGGTTTCTGTTTGGCAGAAATTCTCCAGCAGCTTCGTCTTGCCTTTTCTCACCCACTATGAAGAACTGTTGCATGTGAGAGCAAGTCTTGATCCTAAGAGAATAGCATGCCAAGCCAGACTCTTTGTATTGCTATTGTTTATGTGTGTGCAGGTGTGTGCATACGTGTGTATCTCTGTGTATGCATGTGTGTTTGTGTGTGTGTATGCATGTGCATGTGTTTACATGTGTATGTGTTCAGATATTTTTGTCAACTTTTAAGTGGAGTGGTTCGTACAAGTAGGCAAGCTGGCAGCAAGCAGGGCTGCCATTCAGCACTAGCTGTCTCCTAGCATATTTAAAATAATTTTGTAATTTGCATCATTTTATTGAAAATTAATGACCTGTGTGGTAAAACAAGGAGCAGCACTTTTACATGAGGACTTTGAGTAGAAAGCCTGTCCTAGTGCGACTATGTCCTAGTGCGACTATTGGGACACCTTTGTAATGGCAGGTGTTAGCTCTCTTGCATCAGGGGAACACGGTTTATTGTTGTCACCTTCAAAATCACTTATTTTTATGATTTGATGTATCTGTATATAAATAGTATTTCAAGAAAAAAAATCTATGAATTATACATGACTAAGCTAACCTAAATATAAGCTTGATTTTTAGATCAGCTAAGTTTATATTCTTCTCATAGTCCCTTTGTGTTGATCCATAATATTTAACTATTTAGGAAAGCTGGCAAATCATAGCCGAAAATTTGACCATACATTCTGAATTACCTGTAAGTTGTATTCAGCAAGTTCAAACAGCAAGCTCGCATCATACCAGTGTCTCTGTTACACCCTTTGAACAGTGGCTTTCCCTTCTGCCCAGTACCTAATGATACCTGTTCCTTCTGGCTTCTTAGTGGATTCAGTAATTAATATTTTCAGAAATGTATTCTCTGTGCTAAATAGATTCTGAGGGCTACGAATGGAATAGAAGTTGTAAAGGAGTAAGTCAGGAGCAGTAGTAAGTGCTTTGAAATTATATTTTAACATTGAGGTTAACTATACATTTGGAGTAGGTTTAATGGATATGTTTGTACAAATAGCCACTTAAGAAAATATGACTATGATGTTAAAGCTGCTGGGTTAAACTTTATTTATTGTTCACAACAATAAATGTGTTGTTCCCAAAGCATTGTAGAAATTCTTTGAAGTTTAGTGGCTTGTCCCTTGGATTTAGTCATTTTTTTTTCCATTTTGACCTCTGATAGTGCTTTTGTGTCCGTCAACAGATGTGGGGCTCCCCTTGCCTGCCTGGATGTCACTGAGAAACCTGAGTTTCTTTGCTGGGAGCATCTGGCTTCTTTTTCTCTCATTCTGGCTACAGGCGTCTGTGACTTCTCAGGAAAAGTACTTACGCTTGAGAACCTCATAAAGATCCTGTGTTATCTGTAAGAATTTTAGTGTTAACCTGGGTTTTTATGGCTGACAGATCTTTGGAGAGATAATATGTACTGGCATCTCTGAAGCTGTCTTTCAGCTGAAGGAGCTGAGTGACAGGGTCTCTTGCAAGATTAAGCCTTGAGGGCCTTTAATGTGTCAGTAAAAACTCTCACCAAGTGAGTTCCATTTAATGATTATTTGTTATAGTTTATGATGATGATCTACTAGTGCATTTTAATTTTCCTAGGATGCATGCCACTTGATGTTACTTGACAGCTGAAAGAAACAAATACTATAAAGGTAGAATTGTTTAACCACATCATATCAGTGTCTCTATTACACCCTTCGAACATGGGCTTTCCCTTCTGCCCAGTACCTAACCATGCCTGTTCTTTCTGGCTTCTTAGTGGATTCAGTAATTAAGCTAACCTGTGTTCAGTAATTCAACTATGTTTTAACATATATAAAATAATGGGCGTATGCTCTGTGCAGAGAATAACCCATGAATGAAGAAGGTACAGCTCCTGCCTTCTTCAAGCTTAAAATCCAATAGAGATATATTCAACTAGATTTCTAATTGTGGAATACATCTTTAAGAGGCAGGGAACAATGCATATATAGTAAAGGCCAGGCATATCTTGTGAATGCCCTGTTTTTAGTTCAGCTGATTTACCTAGTTGAACTTAGCAGTGGCAGTTGTTTGGTTAGAAGATATCAGTCATCTGTAGTTTACAAAAAAACGTTCATGATCAAAACCACTAGACAGACTCCAGCCTGTATCACAGTGCTAGAAAAAGCAGTAAAGTGGGTGTTTTTTAATCTTAAGGAATATTTTTTCCTGAGTGGTGGTTAGAATTCCCCACTGTCCTTCCTTTCTCTTGGGGGTCAAGGTTTGGATTTACTTCTGAAAACATGGAAAGTCACTGGATGTCTTAATAGTGGGATGATATCACTACTCATGTTTTTCAACGACCCTTCTGGCTCTTGGATCAGTGTGTTTCAGGAAGCATGTGTAGTAAGAGAAAAAAATCAGTGATACTGTAGTGGTTTGGGAGGAAATTACTCTGAAATAGAGGGGCAGGAAGAAGTCTGAATCAGAGAAAGGAAGGCCGTGTGTAATACCCTCTCAGTGGATGCTTGGGCTGGGGTTATAGGAATACCCCAGGACCAAGAGCTTCTGCCCATAGTATTGACCTCTAGTCATAGCATGTTTGCAAGTCCCAGCCATTTGGCAGACTTGTTAAAGCCCCTCACCCTGGCTAGGTCACTGAAGCAGCACAGTGCTGACATGTAAACCTATCTTTACGTAATCGTTATCTTACAGAAACACACACTTAGCCATCCAATCTTTCTGTCAAATAAATCACACACTGTAACTAAATTTGAAATCATTTTCTTTCTATTTTTCCTAGTGCCTTTCCTCTCCCCGTAAGCCGGTGTACGACATTTCCACCTTGAATCATTGTTGTTCTTAATGTTTATGTTAACTGAGATTTTGGTCTTGTCAACACCTGTGGACCCAGTTCTTCGAGGGAAGCAGTGGAGCTTGTTGAGACACACACTGCTGGGTCCTCTTCCCTTGTCAGCTTCTCACTGTGTAAGTTTAGAGCAGGAGCTGGGAATTCACATATTCCAAAGTTGCCGGGTGATGCTCAACCTCATTTCCTTGAACAACACTTGGAGAAAAAGTAGTGGATTCCGCTTATTTTATTCGTGGCCTGCCATGATCTTTTGTGATCTCATCACAGTTTGTACAATCATCAGCATCATGGCTGATGCTACAAATTACAATCACAAATCTAATTACAACTGGGAGGACCACAGAAACGCCATAGGTATTCACTTGTCAGTATGGAAAGAACACTTGTAGAGCGTACTAGATGTAGAGCTGCTGGGGCCAGTGCAGCGGGAGCGGGAGGCCTTGGTGGGTGTTTTCAGCATTCTCTGCAAGCTGGTTGTCAGGTGTCTTCCCACACGCCCTACTCTCTCACATCTTCCTGCTGACTTGGTATCTTCAGGGTTTTGTGTTTTGCTGGTGATGCAGGGTACCAGCTTTATGGGCAGTGGTTATTCAGCCTGTACCGTCTGTACACCATATGCTCTGTCTTTTCTTGTTTTTTCTATGGAGTTTTAGTTTTCAGTATTGTGGCGGGCATGGTGACTTAGCCATGAAGAGCACTTGCTGCTCTTCCAGAGGATTCGAGTTTGATTCACAGTACTCATGCAGTGTCTCACAACTTCAGGAAATTAGCTGTTCTTTTCTCATCTCTGGGGGAACCAGGCATGCAAGTGGTACATATACAGGGAGCCAAATATACAAAGTTTTTATAAGAGCATATATCCTTTCATATATGGACTCCTGTGGCGTCTGTCAACAATCACAATGCCTTCTTTCTATAAAGGCTTTGGCTCTGGCCCACCATTGTGTTATTTGTTCCTATAGCAATACTATACTTTTAAAAATACTACTCTTAGCCAGGCAGTGGTGGCACACAGGAGAAAGACGCAGGCCTATCTCTGAGATCGAGGCCAGCCTGGTCTACAGACTGAGTTCCAGGACAGACAAGGCTACACAAAGAAAGTCTGTCTTGAAAAACAAAACAAAACAAAAACAAAAAAGAAAAATACTGCTTTTATTACAGTTTTATAGTTTATTTCTGCATCTTCCTGAGTCCTGGACTTCCTGGACACTTCTTTGGGTTAAGTCTTATGAACCCCAATTCCATGGATCTCTTCCATTACCGTAAATTTAGGCAAAGTTCTCGAGTCTAACTTTCATTTTTGTGGATTCAGGTACATCTCTAGTGTTGGGCAAGTGTGCCCAACTCCATGCTTCAGCTCTGTGGCAAGGCATAGGCAAGTTTTGCACTATGAGTGAGAGTTTATTTAGTATTCAGGTATTTATAACCTATCCTCTTCATGTCTTTTCCCCAGAGTTGGCTCTCTTTTCCTAGAAATACCTTCATTTCTCTAATCAGCCCAAGATTGGAGCAGCAGGATTACTGCCAAGTTCCAACAACTGTGTCAATGAGATCTATTCTCAGCTGCTTTTAAAATGTTCTTTTTGATTTAAAGCAACTCGTATATTTCACATGGCACTGAACGACTCTGGTAGTCTTGGTTCAGCATTGCAGCCATTGCCCAGCCTCTTCTGTACTTCACTTCCCTGACCACCTCAGAGGGCTTCTTGTAGCACATGAAAAGTACCCAGTTCTCTTAGGGAAGATTTATCAATATTCATATTTTAGGTGTTAAGGTTTTTCCCTTTGTTGAAATACTGGGGAGGGGTGCCCCTCAGTGGTAGGCAAATGCCTACTTCTAAGTTATATCCCCAGCCTTCCTTCTATTTTTTATTTTGAAACATTCTCCCATCAGCTTGCCAAGCAGATCTTGAACTCAGTCTATATTCTGTAGTCCAGGATGGCCTTGAACTCAGTTTGCCTTCTGTAGCCTAGGCTGGCATTGAATCTATGATGCTCCTTCCACAGCCAGCTGAGCCCCTGAGATTGTAGACATGTGCTACCAGGCCCAAGTGCTTAGTTTGCTTTGTATAATTGTAGGTATAATGTTGATTTTTTTATCACTTCTCTTTTATTTCCTTAGTTATTATTAAGGCTTACTTTACATTCAAATGATTAAAATATTTGAACTGTCTTCATATTGTTGGGTATATTTTGTTGAATTATGTTTTTAATTATCTATCATAGTTGTAATTCTCCTACATTAGGAATTTATTAAAGTATTCCCTGTGGTCAAATGCACACTTAGTTATTGAGAGTGATTCACTAGGATGAAAGCGTGCATATTGCTTTCTGAATAATACCAGACACCCTGCCCAGGAATAGTAATGCATGCTCAAGTTATTAATGTATTGATTTCATGCTTCAGAAACATTCTCCATTAAATGTTACACTTAATTTTTTTATCAAGGAAGAAAATATGCAACTATGTGTCTATATTTAGATCCCGTTAACCTTGGAGTACTTACTATGGAAATGTAAGAATATGTAGCATAAACTATTATGGAAGAATTAAAATGGTTCTGAAACACTGTGCAGATTAAAGTTGATCTTTCCTGATCACACAAACTTTTAAGTAGCTTCTGTATTTGCAAGACGAAGAAAAAGTAGATTTATTCATCTCCCATGTATTCCCAGTTCTATATGATGCCATGAACCCATTTCTGTGAGAAAATGTGCTAGTTTTATGTTGAAGTCAGTTTTTGTTTCATTCAGAAAGTCTTATTTACAATTCTCAACTGGGAAATTTAAGTGCAACGTGAGGTTGTAATTATTCAGCTAGAAGATGCGCCCAGGCATTAGCTTTGCCGTAGATCTCCTATATGCCTGCTCTACTTGAAAGGCTTTGCTTTAATGGAGCCATCCCGGCTCAAGTGCTGCTGGCCTTAAGTTCCATACATTAATGTCAAGCAGTGTGTGTGTTTAAGGTAAAGGTCAGGCAGTATCTTTGAAGAGACCTACTGAAGCTCTTGTTAAAAAAATAAAAAGTACCATTCCTCTTCCTGCCACATGCTTTTTTTTTCCTCCCTCCTATATTATTCCTTCTCAATCACTGGCCTTCCTTAAAATTATATATATATATATTTTTTCTCTACTTTTCCTACATTGCAAGAACACAGCACAGGGCAGAGGAGGTGACTTGGTGCTTATGAGCACTTGTTGCTCATACCTCTGTAAGTGATCTCAGGTATGGGGGACCCAGCAATCTCTTTTGAGCTTTGCAGTGACATGATGCATACACACACATACCCACATACACACACATGCACACAAACACACACACACACACATACACACACACACACACACACACACACACACACACACACAGGTAAAACACTCACAGGTAAAATAAAATGAATAATCTTTTAAAGAAAAGAATGTTATCCTATGTCTTGGTCTCCAGACATTGCATGGGACTTGGTGAGATCTGTAATAAATCTTCCTGTTTACCTAAGGTTGTCCACCCTGTAGAGTTGTCAGCCTGTTTCTTATCTGCAGAAGGTACCACTGACAACAGGGGTACCCAGGCCATTCCACCACTCTGAGTCTCTGTTCATTCCTCAGCATCAATTTCAGTTGGCACTGCCCAGTCCCTAGTCTTAGCACTTGCGCACAAACTCCTGTTCCTGTTTGCACATAATGCATTTGGAGCTTCATTAGGTTCAAAATCCTTAGTGTGTAAGGTTTGCCCTGCTGTGAATGGATTGTTGTGTTTGTCATTAAACCTCATGAACTCAGCCTCTAATAATACAGACTTACCTTGTAGACCATACGGTTTACTAACTAAATTAATAAAAACAATTTTGGAAATGATGTTAATATTTTCCTATTAAACTTCATGAACTCAGCCTATTAGCACAGACTTTACCACATGAAACGTAAGTTTTTAAAATCATTTTACTAAGTAAATTAATAAAGACTTCCTTGGAAGTAACATTAATATATCCAAAGAAGCCTAGTTTTTGAAATACTTTTAAATTCAGTATTTTGATACATTGAAATTATGCAGGTGGTATTTCCATTACATATTACTTTTAATTAAGAAATAAACTTTGCTGGCAAATGTACCTTTTGTTTGTGTGTTTGGACACACACCATTTTGAGAAAACAGACTCTTTACTATTTCAGTCTTGATGAATGAAAGTATTAGGACTTTATATTATATGAAAAGTCAGCTAGTCTTGGAGATCCCCCGTTGCTTTCATCTTCTGGAGCTGTGATGTCAGCAGCACTTGAGAATGAGACGAGCTTCACAGAGAACTGATTTTATACCCAGGGGGAAGGAGTGAAGAGGCCAGGACAATGATGGAAACCTGCCCAGTTCTGTAAATGCTACACCAAGAACTACTGGCTGAGCTCCAGAATTGTCATAGCTAAGACCCAGCACAGGATAACATCTTCAACTAGAAAGCAAACCATTTTCTCCTTATTAATTCAGGTACTGTTTGTAGATATATTGTCAAGGGTAATTTTTGGTAAGGATTTATTTTGATTAAAATCTTTTAGAAAAGATGATACATTCATACATTTTATCAGAGATCTGTCATCAGCAATCTAAATTAATATAGAGGATGTCTCCTGAAACAAATGAATGATCTTTTAAGTTGCCAACAGTTTCCCTCGGCTAGAGACTCCTTGGAAGTTCATCACTTTCAGAAAGTGCCAGGTAGCCACGGGCTGCCGAGCATTCTGGACACCACCAACATTAATGTGGAAGCAACTCAAAAGCATCAGACATTTTCATCCTTGACCTGATCCTGGTTCGTCTCTGTTGTACGAATTGTCTTTTCTCTGTGTTCTGGTTGTCCTGGACTCCATTCTTATTCTAAAATCAGTCTGCATGTTTGCCAAGTCTGTAGTTGGCTAGGTATTCTCTAGGTTCAAGTCTTGAATATAATATCATACTGCCATCACAGCTTAGTGCTAAGTGTGGAGACTACACTGAGCGCAGGACTGCCACTGTGGTACCCACGGGAAGAAGGGTGACTTTAGCATGTGACTGGGACTGCATGGTAGGGAAGAACAGGGACAGAGCTGCCTCAAATAAGTTATAAGGAAAACTAGGAAGCAGGCAGGAGGGAAAAAAAAGATGTTCTTTTCAGGGAAAGCTAACTCCACAGAAGTGTGAAGGACATGAAACGGTATGGCAGGAATAGCCAATGGAAGTGGGAGAGCATGACAAAGACGGGGCTCAGAAAGAAGGAGCAGGCAGATGAAGAAACTTACTCAGGAGACCTGGACTCATTCCCAGCAGCAGTGGGGAGCTGCTGACATACTTTAAAGCTGGGTGTGTTCGAATTAAGTCTTTCTTTGGCTGAGATGCATATATGCTGTTGAAATAATTAAAACATTAATTTAATGAATGAATAAAGAATTGAATAAACATCCTTGTTGTGAGTCATATATATGCAAGGTGATTACAGTGCTCTGGATCCTGAACATGCAAGACAGGAAAGGTGATCGATCAGATCAGCAGGCTAGCCTCTGCACACCTCATTTTTGTTTGCAAAATGGTATGACTTATTTTCTACACTCCTATCACCTGCTATTCCCATCATGCTTTCATGCATTTATGAAAGTCTTCTTGGTAATTATTTCAAGGACTGTATCCTTTTTAAGAACAGTCATTTTGTGAACTGTTCTAGAATAATTCTGTTGGAAGAAGTGGTCACTCAAAGTCAACATCAACCTGATGTGCAGTACATAGGAAGCACAGGCCGTAGTTCTCTCTCAAGGATCTGGGCATGAGTCTAATAAGCTAGAGCTGGGGAGGCTGAGTACAAACCCTATGGTGGAGTCAGAGGAGGAAGTGTGCAGAACCGAAGTGAGGAGCCTTATCCATGGAAACAATGTTATATGTTTGCTTTGCTTAAAAATGTAAGACTGTATACACTGGAGGGTGTTTTTCTGCCTGTGGCATTTCTGTAGCTTGGAAGAAGTAGAGGTTTGCAACTCAGCTAAGTCAGAGAAGACCAAAGATTGCAGTGCTTAGTTGAGGGTGTAGCAGACAGACTATGGCATTCCTCAGCTTCACAAAATGAGCCTCTCTAGAATATGATCCTAAGTGCTCCATATTAATGGAGCTGCAAAGGACATTCTCATGTGCAGTGTGTAAAAACACAGTTCGTTTGTGAAAATCATATAAACAATTTACTAACACAAAGGCATGGGATGTATTTCTGCCCCTCATACTTTGCCTACCAGCAGCTTGGGAGAGTATGTTTGTTTTGTATATTTAAAGCCTAAATATAATAGTTTTAGTCCTTCTAAATATCCTTTAAAATGTAAGTTTTTTTTAAACTTAGTTATATGAAATAATATTTTTCTTTTTAATATGGCCAAGTTCAGATTCATTTTTTTACTATGCACAATAGTAATAGTATTTCACAAGGGCACGGAGTATGGTTAATGGTCACACCACAGCAAATGACTGAGATCTTGTTTGCAGAGGAGCAAAGGAAAGTGAGAATAATTTGGCACTTATCCAAATCGGTCATTACAACATCAATAAGCCATTCTAAAACTCTTCTGTTACATGTAAGATAAGATACATACTTGTGTTTCCTATTGGATTCTGTCTAAAAGAGGTCTGCAAAAGAAAGTATCTGCTAAGTTGGCGGTGTAGCTCAGTGGTAGAGCATGGCCTTGTATTCTCAAGGCTCTGAGTTTGATCCCAACAACACAGAAAGTGTTGATACCTTTAGCCTATAATCATTTTGTTTCCCCCAAGACAAGCCAGATACAATGGGCTTAGTTGACATGGAACTGCAAGTTGAGAGGAATGACAAGGGACGTAGGTTCATAGTCTTAGACCGTGCACACACACATCGCTGTAATTTATCAGTTGCGTCTGATGTACTCCATGGATTGCTAAAACTTATTTTTTAGCTATATCAAATATCATCTTCCTGATTATTATTATAAAAGATATGCATCACTAGTTTTATGTTTCAAAAGAACAAACCAAGGCTCAGACAGACAATTACATATCTAAAATTATGGAGTGGGGCCAGAATTTAAAGCTCCATATATTGGACTTTCTCTGGGGAGGACAGGGGAAAGGATAGAATTTGAGGCAATTATTTCATGTATTATCTGTTGAGTACATTCCTTGAAAATAATCTAAATCTTATATATTTGGGGATTGGGATAATAAGGACTTTTTAAAAAAATTTCTATATAAGAATTAAATCAAATTGTATCTTAGCCCTGACAATGATAAAGAGTTAACTGTGTTACCAACTGCTTGAGTGGGCCTATTATTGCCACAAAATACATGCTCCTATTATGTAAAATCCATTACAAGGAATGTAGAGGTTACTCATGCAAGCAAGTATAAATTTACATCTCCACCAGCAGAATTCCCTATAATTTATCATCTTAATCCACAATAGTTGAGTCCTTGATTTTCTTAAGAGCTTGAACCAAATAAGGATGTGTATTTCTTAAAGTTCTTTAATTTGTATCTATTTCAATATTTTTGGAATTATTGAACATCTTTGAATTAAAGAAAAAATACATATAAATTCTGACCTTGGTAAAGCCCAAAGTAACTAGGATGTACATTGTACTTCCTTTCTCAGAAAAGATAAGTCAATATTAGAGACTCCTTTTAATGTGAAGTGTTCAGAATATGTCCAGATCTGGAAGGGAGTCGGTGGTAATGCAAACCGGGGTCCTGGTTATGTACCCCTTTCTATAGGGGCTAATATTGTTCTATACTGAGAATAGCCTTCCTCAGCCCTCCATAGGTAGGAGGAAGAAGGAAGAGCTAGGCTAAGCATTTCTCATACATAATCTCATTTCATTGTAACCAGGCTTTTATGAAGTACTACTTCCTCAATGCAGTCTTTCCTGTCAGTAAAGTTGAAAGTTAAAAGAGGCCACATAATTATTCCAACGTAGACAAAATTTAAACTCACATTTTCCTAAATTCCACTCAAACCTTTATACTAAATTGCCTCTGAGTGTGGTAGCCACCCAAATCTGATAGCTATATGAGACCCCCAGATTAATTTTTGGTTTTGTTTTCATTTACTTTTAAAAGATTATACCTGAACTCATAGGCTAGACCAGACACATTGTCAAGGGAATACATATACAAATTATCCTTAACTGGAAGATAAGTTTCTCTGAGTTCAAGAAACCCAGGCCATACCTCTACCCTTCCAACTTATCAGTGAGACCTTGAGTCCCATACTAGATCTCACTTAAAACTGTGATATTGATTCCAGCACTCATGAAGAATGGGCAGGAAAGCAGTCAGCCATGAATGCTGGGTCAACTTGGATTTCTTAGAAAGAGATAGAGACAGGCAGAGACAGAGAGATCAGAGACAGAAAGAGACATACAGAGAGCTAGAAAGACAGAAAGAGACAGAGCGAAAGGCACTAAGACATAGAGACACACAGAGACAGAGAGACAGAAAGATAGAGAGGAAACAGACATACAGAGAGAGACAGATACATAGAGAGACAGAAAGACAGAGATAGAGAAAGAGATAGAGACAAACAGAGACAGAGACCCAGAGACAGATACATAAGGAGACAGAGAGGGACAAACACAGAGAGAAACAGAGACAGAGAGATAAAGACAGAGAGATAAAGAGACAGATACAGAAAGACAGAGAAATGGACAGACATAGACAGACAGAAAGACGGAGGCACCTACAGGGAGACACAGAGAGAGACAGAGACAGAGAGAAACAGATATATAGAGAGACAGACAGACAGACAGGAAGACAGAGATAGGCAGGGAAGGAGTTGGAGGAGGAGGGGGAGAATTGAAAGATGTTTTACAAATCAGAAATCTTGAGATTCCTTGATGGACATAAATTCCAAATATTGAAGAAAAATTAGTTTTACATATTTAGGTAATTTTTCAGAATAAGACAGTATGGTATAACCAATTTAAGAAAGAAACAGAATTTAAGTCTAGCTTAAATAATCTTTCTTTGAATGATTCTTTTCATTAATAAGAGCAGAAAGAGGAACATCCTTAAGCTTTCAGTTCCAAGGGTCCCTTCCCCAGATAGTCCCCTTGCATCATGCTCACCAGGACCTGCTGTAATAGTGACACACACTCCCATCATGGTACTTTCAGTGCATCCAATCATCTTACTGTTACAAATGGTTTCCAGCTGTGTATGATTTTTTTTTCCTGGTTTCTCCATGATTTCCCAAGAGTCAGAAATGAAGTGTTTATGTAAGCTGTTCTCTCCTGGTTTGCATTTTTTAAAGAGTATGATAAATAGTTAGGCTTCTAAAGTAGAACCAGGGTTGTGTTAGCTTGTTCTCTGTAGGGGTCAGAAAGGTGCCATTATTAGTTCGTTAGTTGTTAAGAGCGTGAGCTGACATCCTCAGCAGTGTCACTGTGATAGTCAGTGATGATGTTTATTGTATATTTCATGTCAATTCACCATTCTTCATTTTATTTAATCTATATATTTATTATGTGGCTCTCATAAGTATAATCTCTACCTACAAGTCTTAGAGAAGGTGAGTTATTTATGCAAGGGTTCTTTTTGCTAATAATAGATTCAAGACTTCACCCTACCTCTGGGTGTATAATCCCCTACATATGTCATATACATGTCATATACAATGCATCACCTCATGCATGTATATCACATATACAAACACACACACACACACACACACACACACACACACACACAGATTTTTCTAGAGATTTGACCTTGTAAACTAAAGCTGGTCGAGAATACTTTATAAGACTATTTTCTTTAATATTGGCACGTGGACTTCACATGGGAGGTACTAGGGAACAGCAAAGACATGCTGGGAATCTAACCTTCAACACAGAAGCACGTGTCAGTGTCTGTTGCCTCTGACCTTGATGGGGTATTGCAGAGGTCAGAGTACTGGACAGTACACTTGGCCTGGAGCCAGAGATATTTCTGGGCAGATGTGGCAGGGGACTTGCAGGTCTACCTTATGTGTCACACCAACCCCTTCTACATCACAACTAAGAGTCACTCTTGAGGATGTTCACTGACCAGAGACAAGCAATCATGGACAATGTGGTTCACACAACTGAGCTGCCACACTGCTGAATCTCCTTGTCTAGGAAGAGAGGAAACTAACTGTCAGCCTTAAAGATGAGCAATATGATCACTCATGGGCGAGCTCATCTCATTTTAGAGTGGTAGAAGGACAGAGGGACAGGACACACCTAGGACAAGCCAGTTTTTCCAAAGATGCTAAATGAGGGTAGCTGGAGTATAAGAATTGAGCAAATAGGGACACCTCATAAAAATACCAAGGAGCAAGGAATGTCCATTAAGCCTAAAGACAGAGCTTCAGAAGGGTTTACGGAGCAGACATCAGTCCCCAGGAGATGCACTAATTTTGGGAAGTAATGCCCAGTTCCAGGAAACGTCCCCAGTAAGGGGTGGATCTCCTCCCCCCTCTTATGTGCAATCGGTATCTCCTCCTCACCTGGGGCACAGAGGTCAATGGAAACAAAAGACAATGGGCTCCACCAATGAGAGATAACCAACTCATGCTGGAAACCTAAGTACGGGGAAGATATAAAAAGTGTGTGCTTTTGTTCCTGGGGGTCACCTTTGCTCCGAATGCAAGACGACCCCAGTATACTGGATCAATAAAAACCTCATACTAATTGCATAGATCTCCATCCCTGTTTCTTTGCGAGTAGGGCACCCACACCGAATTAACAGGGGGAGTTTACAAGACCATCATTTCTCATCATGTGCTCAGCCTTCAGATTTGGAGTATGTAGGATTTTAAGTAGATATCCTGGACTCAATGTCATCTCAGGGCCCTCTCATTGAAGAGGAGTGGGCTGTGAGTGGACGCTTGCATCAAAGCCAAAGTGACTGTAGTGGTCATTGATTTTTCACTAGCTTAAATATCCAAGTGAAGAATGGCTTTCATCAATTTCATCTATCTCTTTGTTATCTTAACATTCATTAGCATATATTCTTAGTATAACATTATTCTTCCATCACATGTATACATATATGTATATATATATATATGTGTGTGTATACACACACACAGTTTCTCTTTTTTAAAAGATTTTATTTATTTTACGTGTATGAGTACACTGTAGCTATACAGATGGCTGTGAGGCATCATGTAGCTGCTGGGAATTGAACTCAGGATGGCCCTGCTCGCTCCGGCCCTGCTCACTCTGGCCCGCTCGTTCCTGCGTAATACACTGTAGCTGTCTTCAGACGCACCAGAAGAGGCCATCAGATCTCATTACGGGTGGTTGTGAGCCAACTTGTGGTTGCTGGGATCCGAACTCAGGACATTCTGAAAAGCAGTCAGTGCTCTTACCCACTGAGTCATCTCATCAGCCCCCCCCGCCCCCCCAAACACACACAGTTTCTTAAGCCCATGAAGAGAATCCCTTACCTAGAATGTGATTCTCTGAGGATCTCATAGTCACCTGATACTTCTCTCTCATGTCCTTGTGCACTTCTGCCTAGTTTTCATCATTCCTGGAGCTAGCTCTTTCTGAACAGCTCTTTTACTTTTTACATATCCTCTTTGCCTCCCCTGACTGAAAGGCTGGTCATCACAGCTATCTTGTGGAGACCATCTGCAAGGCCTCAGAGTGACCCACCTGAAACCCTGGTTTCCATTGTATCCCATTAAGGTCGGTCCTGCCTTGCTCTTATACTCAAGTCTAGAAAATTCCTTTTTTTCCAAGTCCAACCTTTAATCATCAGGTAAGATCAAAGAAGACGCCTTCTCTAATGCTTTTCACACTCCCTTTTCTATCTTCAGTTCCCCCTTTCTTGCTGTAAAAGCAAAACCATTTGACACAATGGCTGTGACAGGTCAGAGATGTGTACGAATGCTATTGACCTTATTCTGAGGCTCAGTATGGGAGGTAGGACATGTCAACTTAAGGGCTTCTTCCTTATACCTTGGGGTACATTTGGCTCAACATGTTTTATTTCTTGATTTTCCGAGTGTGAGGCCAGACCAGACCTCATTTCAGAATGAGGCCTTGCCAGGTGAGGGGTGCCCTTCAGGAAACCCCTAATTCTACATAGGAGTTTCCACCACAGAGCTGGAGCTGAGCATGCCACTATCATTTGGGAACTTACCCAAATACAGCTCTTTTCAGCTTCTTGGTTGAGCCAAGGGAAAGGGACTGGAGACTGTGGCCCCCATGCGGCTTGATAACATACTGGGAAGAGAATATTCCTGAGCGACTGTTATTAGCAAGCTAATCTGTTCTGGAAAACCAGCTGCTGTGGAAGAAGTCCTGTTAGCAAAAGTGTTCGTAGTATTTATGGTGGTGTCTACAATAATCCTTCCAGGGACTCTTAGAAAAGCTCTTCTGATGGGTTGATTACTTTCCCCTGGTTAAGATTGGTCCTGTGGTCTCTTCCAGGTTTGGGCTTGGGCTCAGTATCTGTGTAAGTCCTAGGAAGAGCCTACCAATGGGAGGTAGGAGAAGAATAATCAGCCCAGACTCTGGGATGCTGCGCTTTCAGCTCCCTTGGTTATTGCCTCTGTGGCAGTAGAGTAGAGGTCATGAGGTGCCTTGGATATAGTACACTCTCTTATTGCCCATCTCTGTCTGATGCTGGCCACCAAGAAAAACATAGCCATCAAAGTATTCCTTTATTTTGTTTTTGAAATCCCTCAGTGCTGAACAATTTGTTGTTTATACCCTGCATCAACCCAAATGGGTCCCCAGCAGGATCCTTTGTGACCTGCTCAGCAGGAGGGCAGCACTCAGGCCTGACTAGGGCTCTAAAAGCTTTTCCCATCCACTCTTCCATTTGTAGTTCCTGGTACACGAGTGTTCTGAGAGGTAACTGCCCATTCACAAAATTTGATTGTGACTGTGTCTTTGAAAAATAAACTCAGGCAAACTTCCTGTGGAGTGTCATCTATTAGTAGGAAATTAATAGAAATACCATGTAATCCTCAAAATTATTCTTGTTTTAAAAAAGGAAGTCAAGTGTCTTTTAATATATAAATAGAAAACTAATAAAAACCTAAACTAATATATGCGGAGTCTGAGAACAATGGTTACTACTTTAGTTAATATACTTGTTAGTAGATATCACTGATTAGTGGGAAATGGTGACTGTATTCATGATCTGCGGCACATCAAACAATTCTAAAGTTATAATACTTAGTAAAATTCCCAATTCTCCTGTGAAGCTAGCACAGGGCATATTTTGATCCTTTCCTGGTAGATTAGAAGTAAACAGTTGCCTAATACTTTACTAAACATAGTGTTCAGAAATTAAATCAAAGCTTTCTTTTCCTTGTGGGTCAATTACTGAGGTAATACCCAGGCACAGAGGCCACTCCTGAGCTGTCTTATGCTTTATGAGACCCTTTCACATTTCTCCAGGGTCAGAGTAAGGCTTTGACACTTTCTAGGAAGCCAAGAAAGACTATGTAATATGACAAAACTATTCATATTATATTAATAAAGTAATAATATTAAATTAGTCCAGAGGCATAAACTATTTGCATCTCTTTTTTACTAGCATTTTATTGCTTTAAAAATGAAAGTTTAAGGTATAAATGTACTTCTTCATTGCTATAAGACTAGAAAGGGTAACAAGCAAGCCTCGGGTAGAGAGACATTTGTGGATAGAGAAGCAGAAGCGGCCAGAGTCTGTGTAATGGGCTCCTTGGTCAGGGTCTGTGAAGACTGAGAGATGTTGGAATCATTTTCCTATGAATTGCTGGGTGGGGAAGACAGAGGCGGGATGTCCCCTCAGTGGCTTTGAAACTGGGATAGAAAATGTGAAAGATAGGCTTTCATAAGTAAGTGTGCAATGTTAGGCAAAAATATGGATTCACCTAAAAGTCTAGACTCAAAGATCAATTTGAGGTTGGAGAAATGGCTGAACCACATTCTTTCAGAAGTCCCTGGTTTGATTCTCAGCCACATGGTGGCTCATAAGCATCTGTAGCTCTGGTCCCCAGGGATCTGGTGCCCTCTTCTGGCCTCTGCAGACACTGCACACATGCCGTACAGAGTCGTGGCTTGCAGGCACAGCAACCATATACATAAAATATTTTTCTAATTCTTTAAAAAGGAACCAAAGATCAGTTCATCAAATGCGGATTACAGATTGATATAGTCCAAACTCACCAACTTTTAGAGGATGTATCTTTCTATCTTTCTTATTTGAAAAGTAACGAATTTTAATATTCAATACTGAATCATTTCCTAATTTTTGCTTGATGCACTTTGGAATCATCTTCTGTAAGATGAGCTAAATGCTTGCTGCATCAGCTCTTCCGACACTGCTTGGAGTTAAGCCAGCAGAAAAACCAATGCCTGAAATGAAACCTTATTAATTGTTTCATAGATATTAGGTAGATCTGTGTGTTGAAGGGAGTTCATACTTTGCTTAAGGAAGACACCTACGCATAGACTGGCATGCTTCTTTCCTATTGCCTTATTTGGTTGAGTAGCTGGCATTTTGAAGTAGAGGAAGAAAGAGAAGAGGAAGGAGAGAAGAGATAGAGGGGGAAGGGAAGGCGAGTTCTCTGTCTCTGGAACCCTCTCCCTTTCCTCCCTCGCTTCCTTGTTAGCCCTTCCCAGAGAGGCCCTTGTCCCCGGGTCTCCCTTCTCAATGGATCTCTCCAGCTCCAGGGAGTCCAGCCCCACCTTTCCCCTCCTCTCACCACCCGGCCAATTGCTTATCAGAACTGCAGTGAAGCTCCATCTTCAGTACTACCTGACTCTCCCACTGGGATGTAAACAATAGGCAGCAGGACCTCATATTGCCCACTTAGGGCTTTGGTTTTTTTGTTTTTAATTTATTTTTTATTAGGTATTTTCTTTATTTACATTTCAAATGATATCCCCTTTCCCGGTTTCTCCTCCGATAAGCAAAAAAAAAAAAAAAAAAAAAAAAAAAAAAAAAAAAAAGAAAAGAAAGAAAGAAAGAAAGAAAGAAAAGGAAAGAAAAGAAAAGAAAAGAAAAAACAAACTATTCCCTCCCTCCCCCTGCTCACCACCCCACCCTCTCCTGCTTACTGGCCCTAGCATTCCCCTACACTGGGGCATAGAACCTTCACAGGACCAAGGGCCTCTCCTCCTATTGATGACCTACTACGCCATCCTCTGCTACATATGCGGCTGGAGCCATTAGTCCCACCATGTGTACTCTTTGGTTGGTGGTTTAGTCCCTGGGAGCTCTGAGGGTACTAGTTAGTTCATATTGTTGTTCGTCCTAAGGGGCTGCAAACCCTTCAGCTCCTTGGGTCCTTTCTCTAGCTCCTTCATTGGGGACCCTGTGCTCAGTGCAATGGATGGCTGTGAGCCTCTACTTCTGTACTAGTCGGGTACTGTCAGAGCCTCTCAGGAGACAGCTATATCAGGCTCCTGTCAACCAGCACTAGCTGGCATCCACTATAGTGTCTGGATTTGATAATTGAATATGGGAAGGATTCCCAGATGGGGCAGGGTCTGGATTGTCCTTCCTTCAGTCTCTGCTCCACAGTTAGTCTCTGCTTTGTAATACCTGGAAAACTGAAAGGAGCAAATCACAGTTACCAACAGGCTGTGAGAGCTTCCTATGTTCCCGCCTCTTTTCTAACATCCTATGTGACTTTGCTCATTTAGTCATCTCAATATTGGTGGTGTTCTCAGTTTTGGAGAGGGAAGTGGAAAGAGTCACCTGTCGGGACAGGAGTGGTAAGCAGCAGAGCCACATTTACACAGACCATTGGGCAGCACAGTCTGTGGTCTCTTTTCTATTAGATCAGGTTGCTTTTGAGTACATATTTATAGCGAGGAAGAAAGGGACTGTGGGTACTGAGTCTGAGCCCTGGTGCTTTTGCTGACCTGCAGCTCCTAAGCCTTAGTGAGCAAAGGCAAGCCGACGAGTAAGAATGGCTTCGCTCTGCCTGTGTGCGCATGCTGCTTTTCAGTAATTTCACTTTTAAGGGACAAATCTAGGTAGAGGTAGAAATTCCATATAGGTTGTGGGATATGACTGTTTCCTGAATTTGATATAAAATATGCATGTCTAGAGAGCCTCATTGACTTAATAAGGCAAAGATGGAGAAAAAAAGATTGAGCAGAAATAGGTAAAACTGACTGAATTCTCTATACTCACAGAATTTTGATTGTTGGGATGGCTAAATTTTTGGAAGCCTAGGTATTGTTAGAACAAGTGAGCTCTGTGAACCAGTAGTTCCTAAGTGTTTGTGAGATTCTTAAACACTTGGCTAAAATTGAAGGAGTGGGAGGCATCTATATTTGTGTCATAGAACACTGACTGATAAAAAGCAGATTTGGGTGGGAGGAGCTCCAAACCAGCTATTCCTTTATTAAATAGTTTTTCCTACATGTTTGGGTGTGTGTGTGTGTGTGTGTGTGTGTGTGTGTGTGTGTGTGTGAGAGAGAGAGAGAGAGAGAGAGAGAGAGAGAGAGAGAATGTCCCTAGGAATGGAACCCAGGACCTTGCCTATTTTAGGAGGTGATTTTTAAAAACTTTTTGTTAAAATAAATGATTACTGAGTCCATGTTCAATTGTTCAGTGTCCTTCTAATTTCCCTGTCCATGAAATTCACACATAGAAATCACTGATTCTAAGAATTCAAACTCATTAGGTTGGAATTTTTCCCCAGAAATCCTTTAAATGTATTTTTGTTTCCCCGTTTTGTAATATGCTTGTTTTCCTAATAGAGAAAATGAATTCGTATAAAAAGAATCCTGAAAGCAGTGGCAGAGAATCTAAAATGGCCACTGTTCCAGGACCATTTTGTTTCAGGTGAGGGGACATGCTGTGGCACAGAGGGAGTACAGCTGGTCATGTGCAGCTTTGGGGACAAAGCTGTGTTGTTGCTGGCCTGCACAGCGTAAAGGCGGGCCATGCTTTGCTCTGCTGTCAATGTAAGCAGATCTGCTTCTCTTGGTACCACCTCTGAAGAATACAACATTTCATCTATTTATGTAGCGTTTTACATGGTATTTTGCATTGTGAGTAATCTAGAGATGACTTACAGTATATGGGAGTCTTTACACAATACTACTTTTTATTTAAGGATTTTTTTTATATCCATACACCTTGGTATTCACAAAGATTCTAGAAACAGTGCACCACACACAGGGAGGGATAACTGCTGCTTCAGGAAAGCACCCACCAGGTCTTTGCCCTGAAGGATCAAGGCACAAATTGGTAATTAATAAATAACAATAATAAAGGAACAGTCAACCTTTCTAGGAGAACAGTTGAAATCCCTGCTTTCTCTTCCTGCCCTCCTCTTCCTTTTCCCTGTGTATCATGTATGATCTTGTCAGCCTGCGTTGGGCAATGGAAATGTAGACAAACCCTGATTGAACAACTTCTCCATTACCCTTATCCATCTGACTCCATGCATAAACCATTATCAGCTGGAGGTTTTTTGTTTTTTTGTTTTTGTTTTTTTTAAATAGACCTCATGTATTGTTGGGTTTTGAAAGCCTGAGTTGTTGCCTCAGCGAAGGACTGAGTAGTAGTGTCACCATTTCATACATTCACTGCTTTAGAACTCACCCCCTATCCATTACATGAAATCACATTTTAGGGTACTTTCCTTATAATATTATTAACATGTTAAAAGGTTCTTAAAATATTATTTCTTGTTGGTATGAACATAAAGCATAAACATTTGTATACTAAATAATCCATTTTGATAATACTTAACAAAAATTCAGAGACTGGAGTGTAGCTCAGTGGCAGAATGTTTGCCTAGCATGCTTGAAGGCCTAGGTCCAATCCCGAGTGCACACAATAAATCAATGGCTAAATTTACCAACTCTGAAAGTTCACGTAGAATATTTTATCCCACAGAAATCATCTAAGTAATAGTACAATGACAGACATTCATTATGACAGCATTGTTTTTGTTGTTGTTGTTGTTGTTGTTGTTATTTTCCAGACATAGTTTCTCTGTGTAGCCCTGGCTGTCCTGGAACTCACTCTGTAGACCAGGCTGGCCTCGAACTCAGAAATCTGCCTGCCTCTGCCTCCCAAGTGCTGGGATTAAAAGCGTGCGCCACTACCACCCGGTCATAGCATTGTTAATCATGCAAAAACAGACAATCAGAAGAATGTTTACATGGATAAGATACACTTGTGATGGTATGTGAAGGTGCCAGAGAACTCGGGGATATGGCGGCTGGTGAGGTGTCTGTCTCAGTGGATTAAAGCACCACCAGGAAAGCCTGCTCTGGGGCCAGCTACACAAAACAACAAAGGACACTGCCTGGAAAGGTAGAAGGAAGTAACCAACTCTCAAAAGCTGTCATCGGAGATGCACACATAGGCACACAAGTATGCATGCATCTGCCCCAGCACACAAACAAAGCGTGAAATAATGAGGTGGAATTATAGGTACTTTGTTGGAAAGAATGCTGTAGTGTATTGAGTACAGCATTAACTTATAGCTTTTTATATGATATAATTTTTTCTTGAAAAGAAAAATAATTTTATACACACACATATATATACACATACACACACATACATATGATATATATATATATATATATATATATATATATATATATATATATATATGGATCATATGTATATGTGTTACAAATAATGCACTGTTAGAATAGTATGGAAAGACGTACACCAAAGTGTTTCTAGTGCTTACTCTTTGTGATGGTGTCTTTCAATTTTCAACTTGAAATCCAGAATCACCTAGGAATGGGTTTTGGGCGTACACAGTAAAGAATTATCTCAGTTAGCTTAGCAGAGGTGAGAAGACCCCCAGGCAGTGGCACCGTTTTCTAGGATAGGACCTTGCACTGCACAAAAAGGTGACTGTGAGCTGATCGGAAGCATTCATCATTGTCTTCTTCTCCTCGAATATAGCTGGTTACAATGTAATCAGCTGTCGCTGTGGCTTTGCTACAATGATGGACTGCAACATCCAACTGTGAGCTAAAATAAGCCTGATGTTCCTTAATTTGCTTTTGTTGATTATTTATTGCAGCAATAGATAATCAAGACATCCCTTGGAGAGGAGTTAGGGAGGTTTTGGGCATGTGGAAGAAGGAGACACTCCAATTTTTTTTTAACGTAGCCACCTCCAGAAAATAGCCATAGTGTAATTTAAGAAGAATAAAAGAACCAAACTCCTCTTTTATAATATTAGATGCTACTATGTCAAAGACTTCCATGAATTCCATTTAATAGCCTCTAAAACACATTCAAATCAAAACATGCTTTGCATGTGTGATTATGCAAAGATTATGGTTCCACAGGGTTTTCTAGCAAGCCTGAAGCTCTCTGTATGTTTCTTAAGCCAGACTGTAGACACAGTGGGGAGGATTCTATTTGTGTCAACTGGCAAATGTGGTTCTTAACCCTCACAGATCCATCACTCCTGCTTGCTCACACTCCACATGGACTGACCAAGAAGTGGCTGGGGTTGAACAGGTGGCTTCAACAGGTAGTCAGCTCAGCTCAAATTAATGAACAGTTGTGGGTCTCAAGACAAATGAACAGAGCAGCTCCGTCCTTGCAGCAGGAAGGCCTGGGTGGCATCCTGGCACCTGCTGTTGCATCAGATTGAGTTAGAGGTTCCGGAGAGGAAGGTAAAATACCAGTGTGCAGGTGGGAGCCAAGTGTTAATGTACTATTTTGAGAAAAGCAGGTCACACTTATTTTGGTTTTCTGCTCTAACATTGAAGTCTACTTCTGACCTCAAAGGAAATAATTAGCTATTTTATAAGTCATGAGTTATGTTGAGCAGCATTTAAAAACCCGAAATGTCTCATGGATTGCTTTAGTGCTTTTCAAAAATAATTGAAAGGAAGACACTGTTCTAACCTGTTTTAAAAATACATTCTAAAATTCAACAATTATACCTCGCTGAGATTTAATTCTCTAAACAAAAACACTGCCTGCTGTTGCCCTAAGAAATACTTGGACTGTGATATTTGAACTTGAGACTCCCTCCGTTTCCAGCCTTTCCTACAGCCTGGAGCAGGGCTGCAATTTGAATGGACAGAGTGACAGAGGGAGACCCTGGCGACACCCTGATGTTTGCAAACACCTTGAAATCACAAACCGGCAGTGCAGTCCGTCTCTAAATAAGAGTTATAACTGCATAGAAAGTGTATTCCTTTAAAAAAAATTTTTCTTTAAACTAAAATGAGGCTTTGTAGAAACCATGGAGATGGTGGAGTTAAATTGCATGGCCTTTTGAACCTAAACCGGTTCTCATCAGAACAATTATCACACTGCTTCCACCACCACCCGAGGGAATTAAGTTACCCAGAGTGGTGAGTGCCCCCCCCCCCCCCCCCCCCCCCCCCCCCCCCCAGTTTTGTACCTTTCAGCTGAAATGTGTTCATAATGGAAGCCTGGAAGCCCCAAGGAAGAAACTGGAAACGAAGCTAGGAGGAAGCCATGAAGCTGCACAGCTGAGGCCTACTACGCCTTGTGCTCTTCTCTTTTCAGCCGTGTGCAAACACTGTCCCAGTCCACTCTGACGACCCAAAGTCGGCAAACCCAAAGGCTCCAAGGAATAACAACACCTTATACTGATCAATTTTAAAAAGAAGTTTTGACTTTTTTTATCAGACACGCTGTGATGGTGTATAATTCTCAGTTCTTTGACTTTTTTTTTCTTTTTTTTTTCTTAGATGTTTTCTTTATTTACAATGTCTCTCTTCTGCTATAGTCTTATCGTGATCTCATTTAAAATAAAACAGTTTAGTCAAAGGTCTGAGGTAAAATGTTTTAGGAGCTAATAGGATACTGGAGCTGCTGTGTCTGTTCTTTGAACAATGCTCCTAGCTTTAGTGCTACAGAGCAGTAAGAGATGTTCCCTTTGTATCCAGGGAAGTGCCAAATGCAAGGAGCATGAATGTTAATGAGAAACACACACTGTAAGGAGACAGCATCTATTTACCTTCAGTCTGAGACACCTGAGGAAACTTACAGGTCAAAACCAAAGCAAAACAACACAAAATCTTCTTTAAAAAAAAAGAAGAAGAAGAAGAAATCAGTGATAAAGTCTAGCAGGTGAGCTAATATTAGTAGAAATTTCCAAATGTATCAGGAATCCATGTCATAACAATAGATAATATGCATAAAGCAACTTAAAGCCAGCTCTCTTTAGGCATTAGGATTTTATAGCCAATAGTTTGTAGTCTGTTATAATTTGGTAGCCCAGTCATTATGTAAATCTGAAACTGGGTAGATCAATAAGGGATTGATTGTTTTCAAAAGCTTCCCTTTGCCTCGTAGCTACCAGCCTAATCCTTTAAGTCAGAACTTTCATTTTTAATTCTGGTGGAATGAAATCATTTTAAATGGATTGTATCCCTCCATGCCACCTCGCTCAGAGTGTAATGGATCCAGACTGATCTTTTCTTAGTGGCCTAGTGGGATCATTTATCTTCTGATTTTTCTGATACACTGGAGGAAGGGAAGCTTATCCAGAGAGGGGTGCTGGTCCCCAGGTGTTCAGGGACAGCATCTACTGTGAGTTGGGCTTTGTTCAGTTGTCCTCTGTTCCCCAGGCCATTGTTGAGTGTCTGATCCCTGGTTTTATTAATCTATGGCACACAGAGGTATCCTGTGACCATGTACTATTTACTCTTTGATAAACAGACTCCGCTTGTTCATGAATCAATTTTACCTTAATGAAATTCATTTCATGGGGGTCTCATATTCCTCTTCTCTGTCTCTACTTTCCAGGGATTACTGAAGTCTCTAATGTTCAAGCGCCTCTCTTCCATCTGCATGAGTTTCCAGGTTCATGTCAAAGGCTTTATGTATTTTTATTTTTTTCTAGTTTCCTTCTCTTGTTTCTCCATGACACAAAGTAACTTATAGAATGAAAGGGTTTATTTGGACTATTATTCTAGGTCAAAATCCGTCAATGAGGGAATTCAGGGCAGGAAACCAAAGTAGGAACAGGAAGACAGGAACCATAGAAAGACATTATTTGCTGGCTCACTCTCTGGTTTACTTCCTTCAGGCCTCACACTTAGTTGGTTTTGTTAATACAGGCCAGGACCACCTGACAAGAGATGAAGCTATTCACAGTGTGCGGGTCCCTCCTGCATCAATTAATAATAAAGACAGTTCTCCGCAGACATGCGTATAGGCGTATCTGATCTAGGTGGTTACTTACTTGAGGCATCCCCACCAGTTCTCCCCCTTAGGATGTGTCTGATTGATATAGCTAACTAGGATACTAATTAATACATATATGAGTTCTATGTGCCTAATGTTCTCCTTGGCATCTACCGTTAAGCAGAATTTCACACACTAGCAACATTGGAAGTCACATCTTTGACCTTTAAGTCTGAATCACTTTCATCATCAATAATTCTTCTTACTCTTCCAAAACAGAGGCAATATTCAGGTTAGAGAGCTAATGTTCAGTTAGGAGTCAGGGTTCTCTCTCTAGGAAACTCACTACAGTTTTCCATAAAATTGAAGCAGTATGCATTAAATCTCCCATGGGCAGATGGTGGTAGGTAGTATTGATAGAATTGCTAGCAGCTTATAAACAACAAGCTCAACCTCCTAGGATTCTGCACTGCAGTGACCAGAGCCCTTATCAGCAGCCGATAGAAGTATGATATGGGGCCTTTGTATGGCCAGGCAACACTGGGGACATAGGAGGATTTACAAAGAGGGACAATGTAGAAAAGGCTTCCACAACTCAGCATCTTGGTAGGGAGTAAGGTGGGGGTAGGATTACTCCTCCAGAGAAGGTACAGCTTAAAATACTCATTATGATGACAGTCTAACCATGGTCTGGAAGCCGCAACCTCACTCTGGGTGGCATCTGGGGACAAGGGAAGGCTAAGGAATTAATGAGGAGACAATTGTGGTCTCCAGTGAGAAATGATGATAATGGAGACTCCAATGGGTGCTGGGGTCTCCACATTTTATCCTCTGTTACAAGGACAGGTGAAATGAGATCTGCAAGGCAGTTGCCCAGCTCTCCTCCTCCAGGAAGCAGATGCTGATGGTGATAGGTGTCTAGGTGCTTTTGAGAACACCCACGTAAACTCTTATACTCCTGTCTATGTCATGCGATTTTGTTTTGTGACTGCCCACCATGTCCCTATTAGCAAGGACAATTAATACATACCTACTTCAGTTGGTGCCACAAACTCACTATGATGTACTGGTGCCTACTAATATAGAAAAGGACAGACCTTGCTGAGCCACCTTAGGGCAACATTGTAAACATCTCAAGGAGGTAGATTCTGCTCTTAAAGGATACCTAGGAAAGCTGAAACTCAGCTTCCGTCCAGTGTCTATTCTAGATTTACTGTGTTAACACTCTCAGTATAGCAAATATATCTGCATGACAGTGGTCTCTTCACTGACTTTTGGACACTAGCTACTGACACTCCCTCAGAGCCTGTCCATCTTAGGGTTCTGAGGTAGAGCTTGCAACTAGATGTATTTGGAATTAATCCTGAGATTCTTTGATTATGCCTGTGTAATGACCTAATTAAAGGTTTCATGACATTCTTATGTACAGATATATGCACACTCAACATATGTGGGCAGTGAGTTACTCAACACTACCTGACATGGCTGTCACTGCTATTATTATCCCTAGAGTCCCCCTATGTCCTTGACTTTAGTCTTACATGTGCCATCCTTCTGTCTCAGTCTCCCACATAAGTGCTGGGATTACAGGTCTGTCCACTACTCAATTAAGAATCATCATTTATAAGGGAACTAGAAGGGAAAGGGCCTACCTATTAATTATAGGAGCCTAATAGGACAGGTCAAAACCAAAGCCAGGTAGATATTTCAAAGTCTAGTCTAGTCATTCCAGACAAGAAGGGAGGAGAAAAGGAACAGAAGAAGAGAGAGACCAAGATGGAAAAGGCATGGGTCAACAGCAAATATGCTGTCAGTGAAGAGGAAAGATTGTGGTAAGAGGCGTGTTCCCATCCATGGGAACACCTCCATCATGCCACAGAAAGTACAAGCTTCCTTTCTTGACTCAGAATAAGGTTTACACTAGGGCTGTATACAATTTGTATCCTTAAGACTTCTTGTGTGCTCTGTAAGTATTTACCAATGTTTAGTAATTCTTGCTAAGTTCTGTGTGGCTAGGCTGCCTTCTTCAGTCAAACCAGTGAGCCAAAGTCAACATCTCATTTGCTCATTGCAGAAGAGAAAAATGGAAAGGCCGGGCAGCTCATGATGAGTCAGAGCGGCTTACAGCTTGGGAGGGCTGACTTCTTAAACTCTTCATGAAGCAGGCCATTCTCCAAATAGAAGAGGATTAGCTGATGTGATGTCCCAGCATGAGAGGAGTACATATTTAAACCTCATCTAAGAAGAAAGAAAAGAAAAAGGAGATGAATTATTCTTGGATCAAATTGTGTAGTATAAAAGTCTAATTTTAAAACCTTTAAACAAACAATGAACACGTCAATGTTTCTGCCTCTTTACCCTAAATCTGTAACACCTGGCGTATGGTATCACATGTGTGAGCAGCCCACAGCTCAGTTCCACTGCACTTGTGGTGTCCCGTGTCCAGCACTCTTATTCTTGACTTGGTTCCTGGGTACTTGCTCTTTAGTCTCAACATCTGCCCACCAGGACTTCTCCAGCCAGGACCTGTCAATGTCCCTCCTGTCTGCTCTTTGCAAACTGGGGATGTGAAAGGATTGCGGTCCTTCCTACCTTATGTGGTCTCTGTATTTCCCTCCGAAAATCCTCTTCTAAGGGAGCAGTCATCAGAGCCTCCACCATCCAGTTGGCTTCCCAGGGAATTGTTCTGTTCGCCCTCAGACTTTTCCTTGACCCTAGGAGGCTGGTATTCATATCATGTGCAACATTTACTAGAGTATTTTAAAAGAAGTAAGATTTAGTTGCAAAATTTTTAATACATTTTATATCAAACTTCCTGTCACTTAATAGAAAACTGAATTGATCCATGGGTTTGAAGGTCAGTTTCTAATACTGTAACAGATGGCTGATCCCCTTCAATTGTTTCTCTGATTATTTGACTTCTTTGAAGTTAAAATGGAATTTGGTGATTTCTCCCTAAAAGTTAAATAAACCAAAAAAATTATGATTGTTTATAAAAAGAAATGTTGAAACACATTTTTACAATTTATTCTTTTAATATGTACAGGAAAGAATTAAATCCATATAGGTTACTCTTCCTGACAGGCTAGAGAAGTTAGGCATGCAGAATGTCCCAGCTGCATTATTGGAAAATAAATAAGATATATTATGCTGGCTTATCTCTCTCTTGTCATTCTTAATGTTAGGTTAAGATGGATATTTCACCTACACTATTAAGTTATGTAAATATTTCTATAGTTTCTTCTTTAGAAGATATTAAATCATTTGAATAATACTCTTGCAGCTCCCATATGAATGGGAAAAAAGACTTTCTGTGCCTAGTGACATCAACATGCCAGCAGCCCTGAAGCTAACACTCCACCTTTCAAACGGCATGTTCATGGCTGGTGAGGTGGCTCAGCTGTTAACGTCCTGTTGCCTAGCCTGACAACTTGAGTGAAATCCCTGGGACCACATAGTAGAGATAGAGAATGAACTCACACAAGTTGTCCTGTGACACCCCCCCCCACACACACACAAAACATGTGCACCCTCATACACACAAATACACATGGCATTTTATGGATGGATAAACTTCCCAAAAGGCGAGGAATCAGTTTCATATGGTAATAGCTGTCGGATCTGAGAGGCTGATAGGAGTTAGCTATTTTTTTATCAGTATAAAATACAAACTAATTTAAATTTGTGTAAATTTGAGATCTTATAATAAATATATTTATATAAAATAGATATTTAAAGAATAGAAAATAACCCAAGAATGCAGAGAGCTACACTTTCTAAATTTTTCATCAGCATGTGGCTAACATCTTAGTTCTAGAGCCAAATCTGCCAACATGATGGGCATTACACACAGGTGTAGTCTCAACTAGGTGTTGTGTATCGTAAAATGTATATCAAGAACTTCTGCCCCAAATCAAAGAATTTATATTCCTGGAAATAATTTTCATATTCATTAAGGATTGGCTATATATGAAATATTAATTTTAAAGTCTGCCATTTGTGTATACTATAGTAGATGGAAAATTAAAAGTTATACATGTAACACATATTCTCAGCCTACACCCTCTTCCATGGGGCAGAAATGTTTTAAAGACTAGGAAAATGCAATGGGTAGTACAGAGATGCCACCATTTCTATGTAGGCTTTGTGAAATCATCATATCTCATATGGAGTTCAATGCTGGCAAATGTAAAGAAACGCATCAAGGAAAAGTAATTCAAATTGTGTTCACTAGATAACAAGGCTCGGAATCATTAAATCCTCTTCTCTGAAAGGAGTAGTTTGGTCTAATGCTTTGACCTGAGAGACTGATAAAGTACGAGGCATCATTGGCTTGCAAACAGAAAAGAAATTGCTTCCAGTCTTTAGTTAAAACCATGGAGCCTCCCTACTGGAAATACTCAGAGATGTGCAAAAGCTCTGGAGACTTTCTGGGAAGAAGAAAAATGACCACAGGGTTAATATTTTATGAGGATACACTTGAGAAGGTTGGAGCTCCTTAGGTCGAAAAGGATAAATTTAAGCAAGTGGGGAAAAATGATAAGTTTAACAATAGTTTGGTGCTTTTATCCCCAAGGACTTTAGTAGGCAGGAATGATAGAGAACAGGGATGAGAACTAACTGACCCTGGTCAAGTCACTAGACCCCACACTGCGACACTGTAAGGTTCTGAAGTCAGTGGATGAGATAGTTACCTACAAACTGAAGAGTTGTCTTAGCAGTCAGACATTTTATTTTAATGGTGCTATGAGATCTCACTCCTTAAAACAAGGGTACACAAAAATTTCCATAATTCTGATTTACACCTTGTTCTAGATGGCTTTAAAATAACTTCTCAGATACCTATTTATTTATAAAACAGGAAACGGAGATTTCTTACTCTAGATATGACAGATTATATTTTGAAGTATCGTTTTCATATATTTAAACCATAAAGAATCATTAAATATATTCTAGAATTTTCCTGTATTTCATTCACAGGACCTTCCCTGGTATAATTGATTTGATTTGCATCAACTGATTTAAATATAGAAAATCTTAATTTTTCATGTTCTTTTGTGCCAGTTGCCCAGAACAGCATGTGACATTTTATGCTGATAGCTTGTTAGATCCCCTTACATCCAGATAAACGAAAAAGATGCCTACTATCCCAATTAAAGGATTTGTTTAACCAGTTCAAAAGACTAGTCTTATGATAATTTTAATAGTGTAACAAATTAAAGCCTTATACAAATGCCGCCAAACTTGGAACAGCACTTGTCTAACCCTGCATCAGTATGTATACAAGCCTTGTGCTGTCAAAAGAATAGAAATGTATGTAACTTGTACTTTTTATTCTTCTTTATACATTTTAGCAAGGAGTCTACATTTATTCAATAACTTTAAAAGTAGAATACTTTTATTTGTAGTAATTCTTACCTCTAGTAAAATATTAGCACTTCATATTTAGCAAGTGACCAAATACATTTTAGTCATTGAATTATAAGCAATTAGCTGAAAATTCTTTCAGAAGAATGCCAAATGAATTAATTGAGTAGAGGTAATGAGATAATGCAGTGAGGGTAAAACCAAGGCACTTTTGGAATTATTGTAACTAAAAAAAGAGAAGAAAAATGGTTCTAGCTACAATAACTTCCAGTCTGAAAATACATAGCTGCCTTAAGTATAGCTTTACCTCAAAATAACCACAAAGGTACTTGTCAAGCAGAAAGGAAAATCAGTGGCTTATGCTTCTATTCTATTTTGTCTCACACCTACCACCTAAAGCAATCTTCATGAGGATAAAGTTTTGTCAAGTAAAGTTTGTCCTTGAGTTCATGGCTTCTAAAATTGTGCCAGAGGAACTAAAGGGAATGGTGAAGCTCCATTCTTCCTAACTCCGTCTACTCCTTCCCACTTATTCTGAAATATTCAGACCTGAGGGTCCATGCAAGATTCAGTTCTAGGGCTGATTTATTCAGTGTCCAAACTCCACATATGACATTTTTCTCAAGAAAACATCCTAGGGATGGAGGGAAGGAGATCTGCCACTGTGTGAAGAGTCACTTCCTGTGAGATGTTTACCCTTTCTCATGATTGTGTCGGCCAATGCCTGCCCATTATTTATAGTGAACCATGGTCTCCTTCTGTGGATTTCTAGTGTTCTATGTTCTGGAAGTAGATAAATGATGTAATATTTCTTCCACACACCTGCTCTTTGACTATTTGACTATGGAGGTCCTTCCTCCTTCAGGATTCACCCACCATCTCTTGATATTCCACCCACTTCTTTCTGGCAAATTCTTGCATGACATGCTGCCTTTAGTGGTTCCCTACTCTCTGGAACCCAGATCCCCTTTGTCTTCTCATCTGTCTCTTCTGAGTGGTTTCTCACAGTATAAAACGCCCTTCCCCGCACACTGGGCTGAGTCTATTCTGTTACCTTAATGCCCAATTGCTCTCTTGCAGATGCTATATAAGATTCATTCCTATAGGATGATCTTTTATGTTAGCTAGTCTGAAAGAAGGACTTTTTTTTTTTTTTTTGAGACAGGGCTCACTATGCATCCTTGGCTGGCCTGGAACTTGCTATGCAGACCAGGCTGGCCTAAAACTCATGGAGATCTACCTGCTTTTACTCCCAGAGTGTTATGATTAAAGGCATTGTGGCACCGTGCTTGGCTAAGAACATTCTTTATACAAGGTACCATAAAACTAAACACCAAGGAATTTTAATGAATAATTTTTTCATGTTGGTTCTGTGTTATGTGTATTTTGGACTCAGTATGACCTCATGGAGATCATTAAATTTTATTTAAGTATTTATTCTCCCAGATTATTATCATTTTTTGGACATCAATTTATTTATTCTTCTATATTAATACTATATAATAATATATTCTATGTATCCTCATCCAATATATTAATATTAAAGCAGTTCTAATGGCAACTGATAGAGATCTGGATAACATGTAGACCTTTCTACATAAGAGGCGCCCACTCTCCCTGAATTCTCTTCTTGCTCTACCACTAGCTCAATACTTAGTGGGAGGCTCTTCTAATAAACATTTGCAACATCGAAGACACATATATTAAAATGTTAAACTAAATCTGCTCGGCTGTTTTCCAGCCCACAATTCTGCATGTTCAAAGCTAAGATAAAATTGGAAAACTTACCAGATATTTTTCAACGAAAACATTGAAAAGTGATAACTGCATTGTACTGCCAACTCTGTTTCCCTACCCTTTCCCCAGCTCTTGATAGACACTGTAAATGTCAATCCCATGAATTCTGCATTTTCTCTAAGTCTAGTTACTATACTAAAATATCAATGAAAAGTTATCTGAGTGGTACTCAGGTCAATGAAAATACCAATTTTCTCATTCGCCTCCTTCAGTATCTGTCACCTTCCTTTTGGTTGTGTTATATCATCTAATTACGGAGGTGATTGTACATAGTCTGCTGAAGGAGAATGTTAAGTTTATCAACCCAGTTGCTACTTATGGGGCAGTTTGTATATGCCAGGTATCTTATGAGCTCCTGTGAGTGCAAAGAGACAAAAACCCTTCCTATTGGAGCTTTTCTTTTTTTCTTTTTTCTTTCTTTCTTTTTTTTTTTTTTTTTTT
>JADRCD010219811.1:0-44294 GCA_019843815.1 Montemys delectorum
GAGAGAGAGAGAGAGAGAGAGAGAGAGAGAGAGAGAGAGAGAGGGAGGGAGGGAGGAAGAAGGAGATAATAATCTGTATTTGTATCTTCCAAATAGCCATCAGGATAACATGATGCAGAATTGAATAAGAAATGACGAAAGTATGCAGTGAACCAAAGGCCACAAGGCAGTCAAAATTAAATGAACATGGGAAATCCATATATACCTGTGGTCTCTTTTAAGCAAGACAAGAAAAAAGACTCTTAATACACACAGTCAGTGGTTGCTTGTGGAGCCAAGCTTTAGAAAGGAGATGCTTGAAGGGAAAATGCACAGATGACATGATGTCAGTTCAAAAGACTGGGTAGCTTGCAATGTCAGTACCAATTGTTATAGTGCTCAATCAAAAGTTTCTATTAAAAATATCAAAGACGTAGGGAAGTGGTTCTATGGATAACATGTTCACTGTAGTAAAAGGGTTAGGAACTGAGTTTGGATCCATAGAACCCATATAAGGAGCCAAGCATGGCACTGTGGTGTTCTTAATTCCAGTGCTGGAAGACAGAGACAGATGGTTCTGGGGCCTCGTGGAGTAGCAAGTATATCCCTTCAGTGAACTTCAGGTCAATCAGTAAAAACCATATTTCAAAAAATAAGGTACAAGTGATCAAGGAAGGACCCTGAAATTCATCTCTGCTCTCCACACATGAACACACAGGTGTCACACACCCATAAGAACGCCTGTACCCATAGCCACACATACCTCTACCCCACCCCCATACATACTAGAACTATCTGAGGTCTATCACAAAGATAAAACTTTATAAATAAAAAACTATGGGAAGAGTTAAAGGTATCTTAGGATAAACATTGGAAGGGATGTGAGGCTTAATAGTCTTTAATGCCAGGAAAGAAATACCTGGAAATCTTTGTGTTAGGGTAGCAAATTCACTTGACAAAAGAGATTCAAGATATCATTGTCCTTTCGAGTACCAGTAATTCATTTTGTGCCACTGGCAAACCATCAGGCTTGTCTCTGGGAGATTTCCATAGTGTCCTTCACAATATTGATGATGGGCAACAAAGAAATGTCTACGGAAGTGCAAGGCAAGCATCTACAGGCTCAAGCAAATGGCAGAGATTGACTGGAAGAGATGGAAAGGGGGGGGCTAGAAAAAGAAAGAGTAAAGGCAAATACAGGCACAGAAAATAAGACCCTACTGAAACATTGCTACAAGAGAAAATCACAATTGAGTAAACTCCCACAGATTTGGAGGTGGCTCATGCCACCTGTGGGTGCTGCCAAACTCCTCACTGGGTGCCTCCAGGAAGAAGATGCAAGGTAGGAAAGAGGCTTGCTGAGGTGCTGTTTTCAGTGCAAGCAGCTGTTACATTTTGTCCCTATTTTATGCTTATGCGATGGAACTCTAAGTGTCAGCACAGACAAGAGACTACCTGGAAACTAAGCTATGACTCAGAAAGAGTATTAAGATGAAGCCCTCCAGGATTGGTGTCAGTGTGACAAGTACCCAATGTGAGCCTAATACACATGTCAGAATTGTTGAAGGGGCTCATGATATGGTGGTGAATACAAGAGAAATGGCATTCAGAGTTTACACACTGACAGTGGGAAAAGATGATGAAAAGAGAAACAGAAAGTTTATTATACATTATATTAGAAATTAATAAACTCTGTAGAAAAATAAAAGTACTAGAGAAAGAGATCCAGATTCCTTGTGAATGTACAATTGAAACACAGGAGGTGCCAGGGAATCATCCACTTGGACATGAAGATGGGGCAGGAATGGTTACGTACACGCGCACGCTCACGCACGCTCGCGCACGCTCGCGCACACACACACACACACTGTATATATATGTATATATACAATGTATATATGTATACCACCAGCTATACCACTCTTCGGCATATACCCAGAAGATGCTCCAACATGTAATAAGGACATATGCTCCACCATGTGTAAATAGCAGCCTTATTTATAATAGCTAGAAACTGGAAACAACCCAGATGTCCCTCAACAGTGGAATGGATACAGAAACTGTGGTACATCTACACAATGGAGTACTACTCAGCTATTAAAAACAATGAATTTATGAAATTCTTAGGGAAATGGATGGATCTGGAGAGTATCATCCTGAGTGAGGTAACCCAATCACAAAAGAACACACATGGTATGCATTCTCTGATAAGTGGTTATTAGCTCAGAAGTTTGGAATATAGGAAGAACAACCCACAAACCGCAAGAAAATTAAGAAGAAGGAAGACCAAAAGGTGGACATTTCATTCTTTCTTAAAAGGAGGAACCAAATACCCACGGAAGGAGTGGCAGAGATTAACTATGGAGCAGAGACTGAAGGAAGGACAAGCCAGCCTAAATATAGCTATCTCCTGAGAGGCTCTGACAATACCTGACTAATACAGATAGAGAGGCTCACAGTCATTCATTGAAGTGAGTACATGGTCCCCAATGAAGGAGTTAGAGAAAGGTTCTATGAAGTTGAAGGGTTTGCAGCCCCTTAGGATGAACAACAATATGAACTAACTAGTACCCTCAGATCTCCCAGGGACCCAACCACCAACCAAGGACTAAACATGGTGGGACTGATTGTTTTGCCAGCACATGTATATTAGAAGATTGCAAATTCAATCATCAATAGGAGGAAAGGACCTTGGCCCTGTGAAGGTTTTGTGCCCCAGTGTAGGGGAATGCCAGGGCCAATAAGTGGGAGAGGGTGGGGTGGCAGGCATGGGGAGGGGGGAGGCAACAGGGGTTTGTTCTTGTTGTTTTTGTTTGTTTGTTTGTTTGTTTTTTGGGGGAACTGGGAAAGGAGAAATTTACATGTAAATAAAGAAAATATCTAATAAATAAACAATGTATATATGTATACATACACATATATGCATATGTATATGCATATGCATGTGTATACATTTATGGAATTCTATGTAGCCAAAATGAGAAATAACTTAGAAAACAGTTAAGTATCAGAAATCTAAGCCCATAGGGTCTTTACTCAGGATATAAAAGGTCAAAGGAAGAGTCAAAGACTTAGTATTGATATTGACTAGGTCTATGATCTGAAATAAGAAAAGTAACCTGAAAGTAGCCATGAAGGAGAGTTAGAAAGAGAAGCTGAAGTTTTCTGAGTCGTTGAACCTCATGAGATACATTTTGCTACTCTCCTGAAAGAAGAGACGAGCAGTGAGGTAGGTAGTAGGTGCTGCCATACAAAAGGTACAGGAGAAAATATGGAGAAATCCTCTTGGGCGCCTTTGAGCCCTCTGAGGCTAGTAGAAGAAAGCAAGCAGGATGCATGACACTTACTACATATTTGGGATCTTAGGGATATTTTATGGATGAAGGTTTGTGTTTCCCACTGGGTAAGGGTGCCCACCAACTGAAATGCAACAGAGCTTCCTCAGGTAAGACAGGCTGCCTGAGCAACAGCATTGTGACCTATGACACACCACAGAACACTGTAAGGTGGGAGTAAAATTAGGGTCGTCTGAACCATGATCTACCATAATGTCACATTAATGCTTGTGGAACATCAGACAACTTGTTTGGTTCCCCTAAACTATACTTTATTTTAAAAAGAAAACAAAGCAAATGAAGTAGCTATGTGTAAATGTTATGGAAAGGCACAAATTAGATACTGCAATTACGTAACTCAGGACAGTGCTAATTTATTTACTATTAATAAGCCAACATCATCTACTGAACTATACAGCATTGTTATTTATTTATTTTTTTAATAGAAGTATAGAAAATTTACCTGTAGGCAAGAAGAGTATTTGAGGCAGATGTTAACAACTGGCAGCCCATGACGCCTTCCTATTGTCTCAGTGGATTGGAAAAAAGAGGATGTAAGGAATCTATGAGTGTTTAAACACAAATTATCATCCAGAATTTTTGGACAATATGCTGTTTAATGGCCTATAAAAGGCATACTTTTTGCACAGCTGAGGAGATATGGCTACTGTCTGAGTCATAGAAGACCATGTAATATGTTTATCTGTCATGTGATTATGATAAGCCCATGTATAGGCTGTTTAGCATGTCTCTTACCTTCAAGTCTGTCATATGCTGCTGCTCTGCCATCATGAAATCTCAAACGCAATTCTAAGACAAAGGCTTTGGGTGCAATCTTCCTGTGTGTATTCCTGCTGACATGGCACTCCCCATGAGGTCAACCCCAGATGTCTTACTGGAGTTTCTTGGGTGCAGCTGTCTGAGGGCAAAGGGGTAATGCACTAAGTGCTGGAAAGAGAGATGTGCATTACCAATTATGGTCTTATCGCCAGGAGCAGGAATAGAAGAAGTCATGGCAACAGCTGTGACAGCAGTGCCAATAGCAGCCTGTGAGTGTGATAGGACTCTGGCCATAGTCCTGGCAGGTGTCTCCCATTCTTTGCTTTCATTTGTCTGCCAAAACTCCTTTTATAGAACCGTATTAATTGTATGGACTATCCTGTATCATGCCAACAAATGACCATTTTTTCAGAGGAACTCAGGATTGGTTTCTGTTGTTTGAAACTAGAGAGGCTGACTGAAACACTGATGGATATGATTCACAGGAGAAAGGCAAAGACTGTGGACACAAAGAGCAGTGCAGTTCCCCAGGCAGAATGCACTGCAGTGTGGATGGTATTTGCTACAAATGTACAAGCAACTACATGAGAGAAAAGAGTTCACAAATAGCATGAGTTTCTGATATGAGTAGGGACCCATGCTCTAGTCCATAAGATAGGGCTGTGGCCTTGAGCAAATTGTGCAGGTAATTGAAAACTGAATCTTCATAGTATAACTAAGTTAAGGAAAATAGCATATGAAACTTCCATGATTGGAGCAGAAAGTCAATAGATAATAATTTCAATAAGGCATAGAATCAGATTCATGGTGCCACCAGGAACAAGGAACACAAGGAGCATTACGTACAGCATTCTTTCTTGGAAAAGCATGAGCTAGCAGTTCTTTAGACATAGATTGCTGTATAAGAAGAAATCATCAACTCCAAATGTCATTACCCATAAAAATCAAATGAAAAGGATGTAGATGAACCATATGGGGTGGTCCATCATGAGACTAATAGATCGTCCCCCAGCATTCATTATTGAAAATTATAAGGTGCTGGTGAGTGATCCTGAAACTCTAGAGAATTAGAGCATGTTCATTGGAGTCACAACCCCAGTCTGCTACTTACTATCTGAAAAATTGGAATATGCAAATCTATTTCCCAGATTTACATTTTTCATCTGAAAATAGAAGCATATGTATGTCAAAAAGGTTTTGTATAAAGTAAATAAGATGATATAAACCCAACATTTATCACCAGCCTTAAGTTAAAACTAGTAAATTAAGATCTTTTCAGCATTGTTTCACTGGCTCGCAAAATAGAAAATAAACCCCATCTTGTAATATTTATGTATCTTTGGAAGAACAAATTGTATATCATAGGAAGTTAGGGAGGGTATTGCTTAGTAGTTTACAACAATAAGTTTCTCTGTTAAAGTAGAACCCAGGACTTCCATATTGCTAGCTACCAAGGAATGAGAACCTTCTGAAGAGGCCTATTGTAAATTCTCTTGCCATTACTTGTATAACCATTCTAGGAGACTCTTTAATGGCTTAAGCACACATTAGTGCCTTGAACTCCACCTCTCAAACAGCTAGCTAGATTAAGTGATATTTCTAGCTAATAGATCATGAAGTCTTCTAGGGATCTGTTACTTAGTCTCCATTTGTTTTCACACATAAATACAGTCAACTAAGTTGCTAGTTGGTGCATGAGTAGAAGGGGATGGTAAAATCAGTCAGTGTAGATAATAGTTTTATGTGAGAGAGCTGTTAAGTGCCCCTCACGTTTTCTATAAGACAAATTTATGACAATTTGTTTCTATTTATGAGTAACGTTCCAAAACGGCAAGGAATTTTGACTATCAACAAGACAGCTGCCTTAGGTCCACAGAAAGCCATTGCAGGCAGTAGAAAACGCATCATGTCACGGTGCAAATAAGAGGTCTCTCTTGGGATTTCTTTAAACTTTATCTAAGTAATTGAGTCATCCAGAAGATAGTAAGGTCACATTTTAGAACCTCGGAAGCTACATACTCATTGGTAGAGTCAACTTTGAGATAATAAACAATCAGAGATCATGCCTTATAGTTCCTTATACAGTTCTGAAGGCTTAATTTCAGGATATGAGAATACTCAAGGCATGTTTAGTAATTACAAGCCAATAAGAAGATCCATTCAGGAGGAATAATGATATAATTTCTGCATGGCTTCATGTGAAGCTTAGAGAATGGCACTAAGCAGATTCCTCTGTCATTAGCACTACTGCTGGCGGTGACTCACTGTTTTAACCAAGACCGCATCACATCCTAAAACAGTGGCTATTATTGTCTCCCCTTCGTACATAGGAGAAATTAAGCAGACTTTATTTCCTAGCAACTTAAAACCTCTCAGAAAGTTCACTTGACTTGATCCCACTTCTGAGATTATTTCCGGTTACAAGATACAGTTAAAGTAAACTATGATTAAACAAGAAGTTTCTGTTTTGAAATGTTTTTCATTTGCCTGAAAGAGCTTGTCTTGTTGGGTGGAAAATTAATTTGTATTCTCAGTGACCTGTGGTTACTTACAACGGCAAAATGCCATCTGTGTAGATCGTAGAGGATCAGCTCCTAAGTGCACGAGACTAAATGCTTTAAATTACATTAAGACATTTAATGTTCATGTGTTTCAACCAGTAAACATTATAACAATCCCATTATAAATGTACACATTAGGAGAACCAGGTGGTGACATGAAAGGTATAGATTTATGCTCGTGATAAAGAAGAAGCAATACCATTAGGCACAAGTTACAATAATACAAAATAAACCACATTTTCACCTTTTAATTCACAAACAATTAAGAACATGTAAGTATTTCTATTCTATAATGGATACCTAACCAGTGCTATTACTATTTCCAGGAATAGAAAAATACAGAATTTACTGAATTTTTGTTGAGTACTGTGGAGTGCTGTTGCCGTGCCTTAAAGATGGTGCTGGCCGAGCTGGAGCCGTGAAGTAAACAAGTCCTTATTTGGACCCGGGGGCGTGCTCACCAGTGGCCTGATTCTACGTCAGTGCCTAGTAGCCTATGAGTGTGTGAAACGAGGTATAGGCTCATGGGTGGTCCTACGAAAGGTATATAGTCAGACTCCTGGTGGGGCTCAGGGCCACTCTGTTATAACTGCTGTGCAAGACATTCCTGAGTAAACTGTTGCTGGAAGGACGTGGTGTGCTGGTCCTTCTTCCTTGTCGGTCAGGGTCGTCGGCGCCGCACAGAGTACAAACATTGCTAACCTTTTAACACAAAATCAGTCTTGGAATTTTCTTCCATGAAGACTATGACAGGGCACACAAGACCTGTACAGGTTCAGTTTGGATAATATGTACCTCAAATATGTATCAGACACTGTTTCCTCTGAGTCACCTACCACCTCAGGCTCTTACTATCTCTTTTTTTTCTCTTCTGTTTAGGTCTCTGAGACTGGAGACACACTCCATTCTTTGGTCGTTGGCTCAGTCTGAAACAAGGCTCAATACACAGAGCCAGAATGCCTTCTGCTGGTGTTTCAAGAACATGTAGACAGAAGCCATCTGGTTGGCCATTTGTGCCTAGCTCATAATTACATATCTTTCTTGTAGAGAATTTCCAGAGTTTCTCTGAAGTAAATTGGATTGGATGGAGAAACAGCAAGGTATTCCTGAGAGAAACGGTCCTGGCACATGGGTGTTCCAGGGGAAGAGGAAAACATATGTCTGGGGAAAGAGATTATATCTGATACTTCGAGAGTCATGTGGTCACTGCTCACCTCCCAGTATTGTGGAGTTCAGAGTTTATAAACCTTGGATGCCTGCAATATTTGTTGGTTCAGTTCTCTCAACCTTACAGCCTTCTCCTCTGTCCCTGTAGGCACTATGTATAAACAGTCCCTAGCAGAATGGGAGGACTATTGCATAAATGAGTTCTTCAAAGACAAAATGAACAGTCAATGTACCTGAATGTAGAAAAATACCAGGGACGGCATCATGGTGTAGACTTCAGGAAATGGGATTTGAAATCTGACAAGAAAGGATTATTTTCCATTTGAATGACGTTTGGACTCCTTTTTCATTTACAAAATAGGACAATTAATAGCAGGGTGCTGTTTTACAGCACTATTAGCATGATGCATGGAATTGTGGCTAGGAAAGTGTTTTGTAGCCATAATAAACTGGACACTAGTTAACAACTATCACTCCACCATGAAGGCGAGTAACGCTCTTAACAACAGGGGACTTTCTATCTGATAGGCATTGTTGCCCTTACTGGTGACATTAAATGAAGGATAAATGCTAATAACAAAATATTAATTGGCAAAAGCAAGTTTTTTTTTTAATTTTGTGGTATCTAATCTATTTGGTTTAATACATGGACCAAGATAAACATCTTTTTTATTTGAATTTTAACAAATTCTTGGAACACTATTATGTTAACATAATAGTGGTCTATAACTACCCAGAGTAACATGAATCAATTTTCATGTCATTTGTAATAGATTTACTGTAAAAATTGCAGTTTCTTAAAATTATATTTGACCTTCACGACATTCCCTTAAAGGGGGGACCAGGAAGAAAATATTTGAAACATTCAAGAAATCACTTCCCAGTGGAGGAATTAAGAGATTTGGAAGGTAGAGTTACTGGAACATCTGTCTCAATCCCTCGTCTCCTTAGGTGTTATGCACAGAATCTACAACCTTCCACCTTAGCCTGGGCTATACGCAGAAGGTGGGTTTATTGGATAAATAATGTGAGCCCATGTAGTCTTTTCTAAAGTATCTAGCTATAGAAAAACAAAACAAAACCAAATCTATGACAAGAAAACTTTTTTTTATAACTAGGTTAGAAATTCTAATGCTATGCTGCTGCGTTTTCTGTTATGAGGGTTAAAAGGCCAAGAGTGCCAAAGGCTATAGAGAAAAAACACCGTACAAGTGTAGAGAAGAGAGGGAGAAGTGAACCTTTATGTTCCCCCTGCCTTTCGAGCCCCCCTTTTCTAGAGTGGATTTTCTAAGACATCATTATACCTATAGCGCATGCATAAATATGTTTTGTTTTTATTGTTTTCTGTATTCCTTATAAAATACAAAGGATTTTTTATCCTTTATTGTTATTTTATAAGCTTTTCATAGAGCAAATGTCTTTCTTTTATAAACAGGAAAAAAAATAAGAAATGTCCAAAGAGTATCACCTGCATTGGAAATGAATAAAAAGGAAGATTGAGCACTCTACCCAGCTGCTTTCCAGTTATCTAAGACTCTGTTTTATACCAGGTTTAAGAAGACACCTCTGGGACTGGAGAAACGGCTCAAAGATTAAGAATACTTGCTGATCTTGCAAGGGACCCAGGGTCTGTTCCTAACATCCACCCTGAGCATCTAGTGGTTCATAACTGGCCTTGAGTCTAGGGGCATCCGGTGCCCCCTTCTAGCTTCCAGAGGCTCTGCACACACATGGTACATAAACAGGCAAGATATGGGATTTTAACTCAGATTTTTTGAGAACCAAAATTAACCACACATATACCCAAATTCAAAACAGAAGACAAACACCCTTATGCTTAAGATTCTCTAGGGAAGGAAACAGGGTGCTCTGCCGAATATTAGCTACTTGGCTGGCTAATCTCTGAACCCAAGTGAGCATGAGAAATATTAATGGTGCATTAATATGAAGCTACAGATTACTGATTTCCACTTACATTTTTCTTGTACTGAGGCTTGTATCAGGCATCACCTTGATTTAAAAACAGAAACCAAAACCAAAACTCAACTCTTTGTAAAGAGGACAACAATATTGATTTCCATGACTTTCTTTCTTTCTTTGGTTCAAACACACACATTCTCTGGTACAACAGAAACATGTCTCCACTTCAGTGAAATGACAGTAAAATTTAACCAAACCAAAGTGTGAAGCAGTTGGGTCTTCTCTTTTGTCATCAAATTAAAGCTGTGAATTTCAGGAGGAATTCCAGGTTACTGGGAATACAGGGTTCCTTTCATATATTTCTTTTTTGTTTGTTTGTTTGTTTTGTTTTGTTTTTCTTTTTTTTCAGTGTCATGAAGATTTTGTTTGTTTATTTGGTTTTCTATAAATGTTCTTTTTAAAGACAAAATGAATATACATGAGTAGAGAAACTAAGATTCAGGCCTCTTTGAGACTCTCCCCATTGGCAGGACGGTGGGGTGAAGCAGTTCTACAGTTTAGGGTAATTTCTGTAGAATTTTGACTCAGTTTTAACTGTGAAAGACATCATTCTTAAGTGTTTTGTTATAAATAACATGAATATGGTGTGAGACACTAGTTTATTTTTTTTATTCCCTCTAACAACAGGAACACATGACGGTTGGAATGATAGAGTTAACAGCTATAGGTTATTTTGCTACAGTTGAGAGAATTAAGCTTATTTATCATCGGCTATGGCCAAGAATGTGACTCTAGGCTGAGTGTATAATTAGACACAGTCCTTTTTCAAGTGCAGAAACCTGGAGGAAAAAAACCCACATGCTTTTCAAACACATTTTTTATTCTAAATAAAGAGATCTAATTTAGATCGTAAGTGGGAGATTCGCAAATATCTATACCTCCCAGCTCTGTCAAAATTAACTTACCAAGATTGATATTCCTGTTTGGCAAATCCAAGAGGGACTGCAGCAACCTAAGACATCCAGATTTCAATCTCTGAAATTTGATTTAGTAAAGTCAATTACCAGCCTGGTTTCAAATTATAATGGTTTCCATTTGCTTTTTGTTACTTAAAAAAAAAAAAAATCTAACTGCTGCTTACGCTTCTCTATTTGCCATGTTTAATTTCTATTTTGGTGTTGTGTTTCCTTCTGTTTTGTGCTTATTGACAATCTCTTTCACCAAACGAGTCACCGAGATCTTCATATATAGTAGAAATGTGAAAGACAAAGTTCCTTCCAAATTGTCTTTTGTTCACATGGGGACAACTGTTTTTTCCCCCTAGAGGTATGGTGGCCTGAGAGGGACATGTACTCTAAGTCAAGCAGTTACAGAGTATCAAAACCTTCCACACACCAGGCTGCACTCCTGATTTTCTCTTCCTTATGGGGAAATGCACACAGCTCCTGGATGTCTTGAACAGTGATGGCATGTGAATCCTAGAACTGATGGCTATTGATGCAGATGAAGCCCAAGCCTGTTCCCCTCTCCCTGGAGAGCAGAGACAAGAACAGCAGAGGAAAGAATAGTTTATCTAGTTTGTGAAAGGGCTGGGCCTGAACCCAGGCCTCTTGGCTCCCTGTCAAAATTCCTTCTCTTTTATTTAGCCTTGGCAGGCTGTAATCAAATTTTTTAACTTTAAGGTTCTTTATTCTTTTTTAAAACTTAATTCTGGAAAAAGCAGCACATTCTCAGGAATTTATAGCTTTGTGTCATTATTAAGTAATCAATATCACCCTTGGAAAGAAATTCAATAAAATGTTCTGTCAAGGGGTCTCAGCTACTTCTTGCTAGGTTCCTCAAGGCCCCCAAATATTCTGGTTTATTATTATATTTTATTATTAATTTATTAATGCTTATAAATATGCTTTATATTAGTCAGCCAACTCTGACCAACTAGACAGGCAAGAGGACAAGGAGACAGAGGCAGAGGAATGAATGATGTTACAAAGGACCTGATAGCATGAGGGGTCTTCTGAGCTAGGCAGCATGTTTCTCATTCTACAGAAGAGAAAATTGAAGTGGGAGACACTAAGTAATTTTCCCAAGGATCTACTGGCATGACAGAGGTAAAACAACTTGAGCCACTTTGACCCCCAAATGTCATTATCTTGAAGCAAATGTTTGCAAACCAAGTAAAAAAGACAGGGAATGGGGCTCTTTAGAAAGACCTAAGACATTGTTCATTAATGCTGCTTTTTAAAAGTCACTAACATAAGAAAAAAAAAATCTGTGTTATTCCTCTGGCCCTTTGGCCATTTCCTCCACAGATGAAGGCCAAGTATTTAAAAGACTCATTCAGTCATGCTAATAATAAATAAAGCAGTGTGATTTAAACATTTGGGTGGTCTGTCTGTCAGATACCCATGATTTCCTCTCTCTCATAGAAATGTGTACTTAGGCATGGACACCCTGGAAAAACATAAATTATTCTGGAAACTGTTCTCTTGCTGCTAGGGTGATTTTTGATTGGCTTCAGAGGGCTGCCTTCATCATGATCAGGTTCCTTTGTCATTCACAGATTACCCAGCGGAAAAGGCCGTGTACTGAACTTCAAATAGCAGCCATGCACCACTGATCATTCATTTTACAAAACTCATTTTAGATAACATTTTATAAGACCCATAACAAGTGGATAATATACACTCCTGGAGACAAGAGCACATCAAACTGTTTTCGACAATTTTTTAAATTCATAGCTAATACTGAACCTTTTAAAATTATTAGTGGTGATAATTCAAGTTATGTTGAGCTCAACAGTTGATAAAATATTTTCACATACATAATTTTAGTGAATGTTGTAAGCATCCCTAAAGTAAATTTCAAGCATTTAGTAAATGTTAGTCTATGATTTCATTTGGGCTATGTCCTAGAGATACAAAACATAAATAAAAAATGTTCTTTGGCCCAAGAAATATATATATATATATATATATATATATATATATATATATACATTCCTTAGGAAACTATCAAATAAACTCAGAAATTAGAATATGCTTGCCCATTTAGGATATCTGAGTTCACTTTCATCTACAGCTGACTTCAGAAAGTTTTGATACAAAAATTTACCCTTGTCTTTCTATAGAAGACTATAAAGAGTAGAACTTTAAAGTAAATCATCATGGGAGCAAGAATTCAGAGGGAAAAACCCATGAACATATTTTTATTAGTCATTTCTATTAGCTGATTAGCTTTCAGCAATTTCAGTATTTATAACTTTATGATTAATTTTTAATTAATTTTACTTTATATGTATGAAGGTTTTGTTTGTGTGTATGTACGCACACTGTATATGTAGTGCCTATAGAGACCGGAAGAGGGGGTGGTCAGAAACCCTGGAACTGGCATAATGTATGGTGTGAACCACTGTGTGAGGGCTGGAAACTGAACTCAAGTCCTCTGCAAGAGCAACAAGGTCTCTTAACTCTTAAATCAACTAAGCCCTAAGTTTGGAACTTTTTAGGAGCTACAGACCCTTCTAACTTTTATGGCTGTCAGCAAAATGTTTTACAGCCCTGCTAAAAAAGAAAAGTTATTATTAGAGATAAATAAAGGGAACCAGAACCTAAGATACCATGTCTACATAGTCATCTCTGCAGGCTCTAGGGCACAATGGCTAAGCTTGCCATTAGGTGGCATTCTGGGTCTCACAGATGACAAGATGAACACTCTTGAGGGAGAAATGTAGAAAAAGCAGCTTAAAGCTTTTGAATAAGAAGGAATGAGAAAGAATTGAATAATATCTTCATAAAGGTATTCATGAAGAACAGAGGTAAGTGCACCAGCTCTTTTTTTTTTTTTTTTTTTTTTTTGCCACTAAAGACAGAGGAAAATAAGTTTGAATTGCAGCCCCTAAGTATTTAGGTTATCAATGCAAAATGATTTCTGATAGATGAGATTGTTGGTTTTGGAATCAAATACCCAGGAAGGTTGTGAGATCTCCTTTAAAAAAGAGGGGATTGTGGGAAGTGGGGAGTCTTAATCTCTTCTCATGGTTCAAGTGGGACATGGCCCAAGGCAGGAAGGTGGGCTAGATGGCTACTCATTCTCCTTGGGGTCTCGTGACTCTATCAGTATAATGGGCTTAGCTGCTAAAAACACCTTCATGTGTACCTCGAGTCTTCTTTCACTTGCACAGAGATTCCTATAATCATTCTACGGAGAGAGTAACCACGGTCTTTAGCTCACCAAATGAAGCAGAGATGGGCTTCTTTTTTTCTTAGTAGCAAATTGAAGCACAACAGAGACACATGCAGGATTGTGGCAAAGTGAACAGAAGACTTTTTTTTCCATGTAGTTCACTGGGCTAACAGCTAAGAAGTGGGCTCCAGAAGGGTGGAAGATTAGGACCACCCAGCTTCAGAACTACAGAGTTGAAATGGAATTCATGGCCTCTGACTCCCTGCACAGTGACCATTTCATTAAATATATTTTTCACTGTGGAAGACCAAAATCAGGCTTTTAAAAAAGAGTTTGTTTCAAGATATATCCAGGTGTTGAAGAAATCAGGAAACCACCACATTCCTTATAGAAACCTTTGGCTCTCTTCATACTATAATGTTAAAATCAGGTAGCTTCCCACATGGACAGATGTGTACAACAGTCATTCTATTTCTGAGACCATTGCCTCAGAGCTCTTAGCACAGATAGAGTCCACATTTGCCTTATGAATTCATAATGTGTCAACTAGCCATTACCCTTATGAGTAAGCTTTAGAGACAGAAAATACTTGACTAACCTCAACTTTCTCAAGTCTTTTTTAATGATCTGAGAGACTTTAGACAAGCAACATAACCGTTTGTTCCTTCATGTATAAATTGATGTTTGAACCAGGTTGAGTGAGTTATTATCACAGGGTACACACAAGCATGGCACATACTAAAATCTCTGTAAACTGTAGCAGCTGCTACTATCATATCATTACATGTATCCCAGCACTGGGCAGTTACACAAAGAGATCATAAGAGATAACAGCCTTTACATTGATATAAAGCATAGAGAGGCTCTTATTGGAGACAATGAAAGCTTTTCCCATTACTGTAAAGGCTCTATATTTTCATCACCATAAGAAAGTTCAGGTGGGGCAGTTGGAGAAGGGACTGAAGGAGCTGAGGGGGTTTTGCAGCCCCATGGAGGGAGCAACATTGCCAACAGGCCAGATCCCCTGAATCTCCTAGGGACTGGACCACCACCTAAAGAATACACATGGAGAGACCCATGAAGCTGGCCACATATGTGGCAGAGGATGGCCATGTTAGACATCAGTGGGAGAAGAGGCCCTTGGGCCTGGGGGTGTTCAATGCCCCCGTGTAGGGGAATGCCAGGGCAGGAAGATGGGAGTGGGTAGATGGGTGGGTGGGCGAGCACCCTCATAGAGGCAGGGGAAGGGGGGATATGTTAGGGGAGAGACCTGGGAAGGGTAAAATATTTGAAATGTAAATAAAGAAAATATCAAAAAAACTTCCTTTATCTCTTAAGGACTGAACATGTCACAGAGGCTCCACTCAGTGAACTACAGATATGATGGAGAAGGCATGCTTTCTAAGGTTTTGTGTCCAGAAAGGACAGTGTCACTTAAACAGATAAACTTAAGATGCTACCTTAAGGGGATGGATGAGAGAGGCAGGGAGGCGGGGCAGTTCAGCTGAATCTATCTATAATCTAAGCAAAAAGGAAGAAAACTCACGAACATCAGACAATAGTTTTAAACTGAAATATTTGGGCACTGGCACTCTAGTTTCAAGTGTTAAGAGCTCTTCATATAATACAGGAAATATCTTTTACAATATATGAGAAGAAATCCAGGGCAACAAGATACAATGATTTTGTTGAGACGTAAACTTCCAACAACATTCTTTTCAAGTAACTTTTATGAGATTATCAAAAGCATACAATGAATATAAATATATTCCAACCAAGTTTTCCAAATGACAAGTAAAATAGTTTAACCCCTCTGAAAAATGATGGTGCGATGTCAAGAATCTACTAAAACAACTATTCTCAACTAATGATGAGAATAATCTATATCCAGTGATGCTTCCATTCCTATAGCTTATCAAGCTATTGCTGTCTTGAAATCAGAGCATCTGTGATTACCCACAGGAGACTCTCAAATGACTGTGCCCACTAACATTCCCTGGAGGTAGAGCTCATGAATTACATAACTCATGAGAAGCTCATGAGTGGCCAATGAGGCAGCACGGTAGTCACATGGTAAGCTGCTCATAGTCCTGTAGGTAACCCTCCTTATGGTTCTGTGGCTAATCCCTTTTTAGGTTCATGTAGGCAGCCCTTCTCCTGTGCTCCTATTTACACTCATTGGTTCACTGAGCTAGAGTTGAATGGAACCATTTTTTTTTTTTTTTTTTTTTTGGTCTGTTGGTGCAAATGAATGCTCATTCATGTTGCCCCAGGAAATGCGCACACAGCCCATGCCAGGAGCTCCTGCAGTATCCACAGGAGGTCCACCTGGTAATGTATGTTTCCCCAAAGGTTATTTGAATTGTTCTTCCAAGCACAGAACCTCCCAGGCCAGCTCTGCATTTTCTTCCACTCAAAACACCTGTGTTAAGTGCTGTGCGCTAAGTGTTCCTTGGAAGCACTTGCTGAATTTTAGCCCCACTTCCCATTTCTACCTTTACTGAAAAAAGGACTTAGAAAACTTGTCTGTAATTGTTAGAATCTCAGACTTACAAGTTGTCTGACAGACAGCTCATGCTCAATAATACATTTCACTGAGTGAACTCTTATGACTCCCATTTACTTGGTTTTATTCCCGTAGCTTTCCATGGAACCATGATTTTTTTTCTTCTCTCATAAGCTTTACATACCACCCCTAATCATTTTTACTAAAGCCCAGACTAGTTTCATTTCCTGGCTGAAGAGAGCAACTGTTTCCTCACCATTAAAATCCCCCATACTAGCATTTCAGAGGAGCCACCAAGAGCTCCAGCCTTGCTTTCACTAGAGTCCAGAGTTGTGATTCAAAAGAGCCTTTGAGTTTGTACACTTCATGCCTCTCCTCAGATCATGTAGACCACTTAGTCTATGGGAATTCTACTACTTTTATCGCTAGAAATTTTAGGAGTCTTTAAATGGTTCTTGGAAATGCCCTTTTAATCCCAATTCACTATCAGATATCATACCTTCACCCTGAGCCTTATTTTTGTTGTGATACAGGTATGTGAGGATCCATGTCCTTTCCTTACTTTTCTATGCTTATGAAGACCAATAATACTTTTCTATGCTTATGAAGACCAATAATTATGCCCTACTTAGCTCTTACCTCCAAGCACCGAATATATATCAACCAGTGCTTAATACCTACCAAAGGTAGGGCATAGGATTAGAAGAGATGACAATTAAATTGCCTAGAGAGTGAAAACCCTAATGCTTTGTAACTGCATATGAACGGAAAGGACTCAGTTTATGTTTGAATGGATGCTGTGAAGTTTGTTGCCTGCATCTGTGAAATGAAAGCTACTAGGTTACTGTGAGCCTTTCCCTGTGATTACTTGTGGAGAGTGAGAAGAGGAGAACAAAGATCACTCACATTTTTCCTCCAGCAGCCAAATTGCTCAGCAGATAGAAAAAATTGGCATTTGATCATATTTTAACATTAATGCTCAACCAAGTCACAAAAGTGCTATGTGCCAGGATTTAGAAAAGGTTCTCTGTGGTAAGTGTCTTGAGGGTTAGAGTGTAGCATGCATTTACTGTATTCAGCTGATCAATATAGTCCCCTTCCTGGAAAATATTGCAGCTCTAATCTGTATTATTGTCATTTTGGATGGAGCCCTGAGTTCAGTACCCTTGAAAAAAAAGTCTGCAGCTGAAGAGAGAGGAGGAGAGGTGTTGGTTCTCAGCCAGACCGTTTGGAATAACCCTGTCTCCAGGGAAGGCTGCTTCCCAGCCACTTTCTGCTTCACGTACCCTGATTAGAGACAAGCTGGATGGGGTTTATGACATCTGAGAACCCAAGACAAACGTGGCTCCTGGCACTGTAATCTGATTTCAGAATGGCTTATGCAACCCACATTCCCTGTGGAGGCTTTCCCGCATTTCTGGATAACTGATGAATATTTCTTTTCTTTCCTTCTGTTTTTTTGTGCAAGGAAGGAAAAACTTCTGCTCATTATTTGACCGAACAGGGCAGCCACCTCTTTGGAGTGAGGACTGCACATGAATCAGTGGTTTTCTGCTGCTTCCTTTCATTTACCTGCTGGTTTACTAGACACCCTGGGCGGCTCTGAAACCTCCCAATGACGTCAATGGGACAGAGAAATTGGAGCAGCAGAGACAGCTGCAATGCACCAAGTCTACTGAGGTTTTATTCTTTTCTCCCAGGGTGACATCCGAGACAGATAGTATCTTAAATCAAGCCCTTCTGGCTCAGCACCAATCAAAGGCATTTTATCACGCAAAGCAGTAAAAGCTGCAATTAGAACATTGGTTTGGCTTTTTTCCCTAGGAATATTTTCTTCGTGGCAATTAATAATGCAATTAAAACTGAATTAAACAGGAGAATGCTCACTAAAATATTTAATTAAAATATGGGAACAATTTTCTTTAATGTTTCATTTATCACATTATTTAAGAGCACTCTGTAGCTTACATTTAAAAATCCAGGCATTAAAAATACCACCTTTCCCAAAGACATAAATAAAAGACAATGTCTAAGAGATGTCCACATGTCAAGTAGCCAGAAAAACTAGCGACATGCATCGCAGCGTCTGCCTTTCCTTTAAGGACTCAGTGGATCAGAAGTCCCATGAAAAGTGACTGAAAAGAAGCTGGCATTTGGTGAATTAACATGTTTTCATAATCATTCAAAATAAAAACCAGAAGGAAGATAAGGGAGCCAATTGCTTTTTGTTGTTGATAAACACAACATATTATTTACTGGTTTTAAAGCTCTCTTCTTAGGAATAGTCTTCCATATTTGATCATATACTAGCATATTGAAAGCAGGAAACATACAACACTTAATGACATAGTTTACAAAAGAGGTCTCTAATCTTTTCTTCTCGATTTTTTAAAAAAAAGTGTCTTAAACTACTAAAGATATCTAATGCTCTTACAGTAAAAGTAACTACTTAAAAATCCTGCAGGCAGGGTTTCTGTTTCTTTTCAAACTTTCTTACAATAGCTAGGTATAGAATATTTTCGTCAGGGATGTGGGTACAGAGCCCATGGCAGCCCTGCTCACCGTTCCTCCCAGGAAGCTTGTTGGCAGATGTTAGTGTTCATGTGCATATCACATGGAAGGGAGAGAAATTTGTGCATAGAAATGCAGAAGATATCAGTGTTAGTCTCGGGGTTATGTAGCAAACAAACTGGTTCTAAAGCCACTGGTCAAGAATGTCAAAGTGGCCAAGGACAGCAGGCAACACTTTTCAGCAACTACCTACTATCCTCAAACCATTGCCATCCATTCCTATGCTATCTTCTCAGCTAATATCACATATCACATAAAAACACACCTAATATCAGACCCCCACCCCAATAATGAAAGGCCATGTATAAAGACTTGGAGTTTTAGTGAGGAACAAATAAGAGGGCATGTGCTTAAGTGTTAGCACCAGAGCTTGGGTTAGGGACAATGAAGAACGACAAACACCTTGCCAAATGGGTCATGTTTACCCTGGCAGGGATTTAAAGTGCTTTTTATTATTTGGATTGAAACAAATAAATTTCCTTTTAAACACTCTTTCACGAACTTGTCTGCAAAACAGACAATTTAATGCAGCTGAGCCTCTTAACTGATCCACCACTGGATTCTCCATTTATGCTTTTAGCATAAAATATTAGGACAGGCATAGAGAGCTAATAGATGTGCTGTATACCTATCTCCTATTAGGTACATACCCTTAAATGACTGCATCAGCACAATGTAACAGACTAAAAAGACACACGAATAAAGCACCTTAGGGACTCTGAATGTGATTGTCACTGTTTTCAGATGTTTGCATAAAATTGTATATTACTGTCTTTCAGTGCCAAGTAATGTGCTGGTGGTCTCTCTCTCTCTCTCTCTCTCTCTCTCTCTCTCTCTCTCTCTCTCTCCTCCCTTCCCTCCCTCCCTCTCTCAGTCAGCAACATGAGAATTATTCTTACTTCCTGCAGCTAATCACCACTATCAGTAGCAAAAAAAAAAATAATAATAATCAAATTAAGGCCATTTCACAGCTGTGGGAAGCCAGCTCCGAGCCAGCAGCCTGCCAAAGCTTGCTAGTGCTGTAAGCAGTCTAAATTCCCAGGTTACCTAGCCACCAGGATGCTTCCCCTTCGGTTTTTCTTGACCTGGGTCCCTCTTTTCTGGCTGCAAGGCCCCTACTTCATGTCACCACTAAGGACTATGGCTATAGCCTTGTTAATGTTTCTCCTGTGTTAAGCTTAGTCTTCATCCGTGTAAATCACCAATACAGACGCAGTAGTTCCTGCCCAAGACCTCCATGACTTCTCAAAGCTTTTATGGAGGGAAAAAAAAATCTCTCTCCTAGCATGTCTCAACAGACCTTACCTGATATGCAGCTTGATTAATTTCCTAACTTCTCCTTCCTTGTGTGAGTCAGGATTCTCTGTGAAATCATCTTTCAAGTCTCTCAATTTGCTGCCCTGTTTCATGCTTCCACGTATCTCCTGTCCTTTCCCTCATCTCAACCTGCCGCTTCCTGTGAATAAAATCTCCTCTTATGGCAGATGCTTACCAGACCACAGGCTGTATTTGCTCACATCTGCTTCCCCCTTGCTTGACTGAGCTCCATAGAGGAAGAACTGCCAGTTATGTATTTCTTTGTCTCACCTAGGCACAGAATAGCCTGGAGTTGATAAAACATGCTAAATGGATCCCTGGACAGGATCACTCTTGATTTCTCTTGCTCCATCTCATCAAGAAAGCTTTGACTACCTTTTGATGGAACAGGGATGGTTTGATATGGAGGACACACTGGCCACAGTCCTTCTGGTATGGGTATTGTTTCCACTGAGGTAATAGGTGTCGGTTGGCTTTAAGAGCCATGAGAAAGGATACTACAAGTTCTAGAATTTAGTTCATATAAATGGATTCAAAGTCCAGACATTTTTTATGTCAAGTTTTTCCATGATGAGGTTCAGAGATGGGGAGGAGTTGAAGAAGCACTGACAAGGATGAGATCCGACTTCCTCAGCTCAGGGTTGGGTGGAGGTGGGGTGGCTTTCCTTGGTAGAGGCTGTAGCTGAAAGCAGAGAGCACACATTCTATGGGTTTCCTGTCCTTGTAAGAAGTACATTGTGTACCTTGTCCAATCAGAAATGCAATAGAGCTAGAGGAAGGTGTCTATCCGGCCTGCACATTGAGCTAGTTAGTCCGTTGTTGAAGCTAGACTAATACAGTGAGCTGGATGTCTTGGGTTATTTATTTAGTCATTCATTTAGCAAATATTGATAGTCAGCTGTACCATCTGAGACATTATAGATTTAAACTTATACTAGTTAAGTATCTATGTTTTAGCATACCTTTTCCCTTATAATTACATTTTTTGATGTAATGATGAGACACTGTAGAGTGCTCCTTTTGTCCATAGGCAGACTTTTTTTTCTAAGACATGCTACTGGGGCTTTTCCGCTTAAAATATGTTTCTTACCTTCAATTTGTTGTATTGCTAGTCATGTTGTGTACTCTCCATTGTCTACTGACAAATAGGGTCACTGCTGTCTAAGTCTGCCCTGTCCTTTCTCTAGTCTGTAGTTATCCATTTTCTATTTGACAGGTCTTTGACATTGCTGGTTGAGTTTCCATGACAAGAGTGATGAACACTGACAGAGCAATGATTTAAATGAAGGTAGATCCTTATTGATAGATGATTGGTATCCATCCATTGGGTCTTGAACATATAAGATTCATTATCCAAAGTTAATGAGAAGAGCTGTATCTCTCACTTATTTACTACAATGTCTATATATGATTTCTCCTTGCCCATAATGAAAATACCATGAAAATTTGTTAACTGATGTAGTAGGCAATCAAAATATTTTTAGACAAGATCATTAGTCATCAACAAACTGGGTAATAAATGTTTTCTGTTTATAAAGGTCACAAAGAAATGTAAATATACTCATTAACTAAAATTTAAATATTTATATGCTTATAAATGATGACTTAAAAGTTAAAATTATTACCAAGAAATCAGTAATTATGCAAATTGCAGTTCACACATGCTGAAAGAGCAAGCATTTTGAAGTCATGCAGAACTGAATTTTCATTCAGATTTTGCTCAGTGTGTGTTCCAGGAAAATTAACATCATCTAAACCTCATCTGTAATGCAGAGATAGGAGCACCCATTAAACAGTTTCTCATGAAGAACAGAGCAGTGTACATAAGGTATGTTACCCTGGTAAAGGTAAATAGTTTATGTTTTCAATATATACATATACATATATATATATATGTTTAACATATATATTTTTTTTCATTGATTTCAAGTTTTTTGAAGAAAGAAAGGAGAAATGATCAAAGGGTGATTTCACAGTATGCTGCATACCTTGGACTTTTTCTAAGTGATATATAAGACACATACATATGCATGTGTATACACACACACACACACACACACACACACATACACAAAGCATGCTTTTTATGCCCTTGGAAAAAAATAATTGCCATTGCGACTAAATATTATAGTACTTTAATATTTTGAATTATAGTTCCAATTCTAAGATGTGTCCTGTCTTAGAAAGTGATTTTTGAAAAGGGACTGAAATATTATTGGGTTTTCAGTGAAAAATGCTTTCTACTGACTCTCCTGTGGACTACTGTGAAACTTCACCTAGCTTGTGAGCCATTACAACATCCACATTTTAAAGACTGTAGGGCATTGCTGGAGCCTTCTTTTGACTGATTACTTGGAATCAATAAAACACCAACGGCCTTGAGCTGAAGTTCCTAAAATGTCACAGAGCCTGAATATTTACTACATGTGTGATAGACACAGCTTTAGGTTGCCATGTTCTGACTGTAGTTCACAATACTATTCAGAACCAACCAGAAATTTCAGTGCTTGGAAACTTAGCTGCTGTTGGCTTAAATAAAGTAACACCATCTTATTTTACAAATAAGCCATCCTTCAGGCCAAATGTTCCAGGAGTAAGAGGGCGGGTTCATTGTATGTCATATGGACAAAGTCACTGAAATTTCTGGATATGAGTACATCTCAAGTCATACAATTACTATACACATGCATGCACACTCATTAGTTTAAGTATTTGATGAGTACTTGGTATGTGCTAATGTTAGTCTAAACATATGTGTACATATGGATACATCTGTCTGTACCATCTATACCTCATGTCAGTTAGCAAGACTGGAAAAAAATCTATCTCTCATAGAGCTCACATTCCATTTCACTGTAGTAAGTAACATGGAAGGTGTGGAAACATGCATAAATAAAATATAGAAGCCATTCTGTGGGCTTTATCTTGGTTAGAGTCAGTCATGCCCTTTTCTATCTCTGTCTATCTAAAGGGCCTCCCTCATACTCAGCCCCCAGAGATGTGGAGAACAAATGGCACCTCCTCTGTGAAGCCTCTAGTTCTCTATGGGGCTTCAAGAAGCTTTATGCACAGCTCTTCTATGGCCTTTCTCCAGTCATTTTCTTGGCAGGTATCTATGTCACCCACTAGAGTACAAGGACCTCCTGGACAAGAGGATGGAGCAAGGATGGAGCCTCACTAAGCAGCTCATCGTTGGGGCCATTGATCACAAGCATAATAGAGGAGCAATCTCAATGTCTATTAGTGAAGGAATGCAGTCTCTAGCATAAAGAAAAGGATAATTAACTGTGAGGGGAGCTGTGACGAGGATTCTTCTTTGCATACCACCTACACTGAATCATTCATGAATTTAAGTAATATTTAGCTCAAAGTTGAGTTAATTTGCATGAAATACTTTGGTTCTGCTTTCGTAAATCTGATGTGACCATCACAACAATTCAAAAATTCACTTTTAGTTATTGACACAAAAACCAATAAAGTGATCGATGAATAATACATTTTATGGCTTGATTGCCTTTAAAAATGCTTAATTTCATCTATGATATCATTTTGATCAGTAGACCATAGGCAAAATGTTTACTTCTTCCAACCTTCTAAAGATCATGAGAAAATTAAGTGTAAGTGCTAGCCTAAATAGGAGGTTTTAGCCCTCAGACTGACAGTGATTGGCCCAGTAGTACTTACTGCATTTCAGGCAGGAGTGCTTAAAAAGTGGACGGACCTGCAGCCTTTAACCAGCACTGAGAGCAAGACCTGCCAGGCTTTATAGGCAGAGCTTTCAAAATCACTCTCAAATTTGCTAATGCTTTGCCAGTTGACCTCCAGTCTTGGGATCTTTGTTACAATCAGCTTGAGGAACTTTGCCCTTATTGATTTCAACTGTGCAACAAAGAGGAAGCTGTATCTCTGACATGGAGGAAGGTCTTAGGAGCAAGCTAACATCCCAGCATCCCTTTCTGCAGTCAACTCTGAGGATAATTTCCTGAGCCATCTGTTTTAACCAGCTTAGAAGTCCTAGGTACCTTTCAGACAGAATAAGAACAAATTCCTTCTTGCTCTTTTGTCTGGTGAGAAAAAGTCTTTTGCATGATTCTTCAGGGAGTTAATCTCATAAGATTTGTTTTTCTGTCCCCAATTCAAAGCAAGTGCATTCATACTTCTTTCTTATGCTTGGCCCCAACCCTTTACAACACTCAGCTCTAGGCAGAGCAGAATGATAGATGGTTGATGTAAGTGTGCGTTCCACTTAAGTAGGCTCTGGGAAATTCAGTTAAATAGCAGAAGAAGAAAATACAAATGTAGTTCTTCAAGCATCATGTGCACTTTCATTTGCCAGGAAAGCAAGATTGTAGACACGTCTTTCTGTTTCTTTTATGGATGGCTAACATCTCAGGAGGAGGATGCTACCTACAGCACCACAGGAATCATGTTGGGCATGTACAAATAAATTAGCTCTTAGTTGAAATGAGTTTTTATTTTGTCTGTAGCTACCAGTGCCTTTCAGCAAAAGATAGTGCATTTAGATTATGTGAATATTCAGAGTGAACTAGTTTTTCTCTTCATCACAGGATCCTAGTTTCAGGGTTTTTTTTCTCTCCTGGTGCTGAGATTGTTAGAGCAAAGGGTTATATCTGAGCTACAGAAAAGCTGCACTTTACAACAGAACCATACACAGAATTATAACCTAATGGTTGCCAGAATTGGCTTCTGCACGGTTTGACCATTAGCTTCTGCTTAGAGTTGAGCAGTGGCAAATACATTTTGTCAGGTTCCATGGATTTTCTCTTAGTTTAGAGAATAAATATTTACTCATTTCTGGTAATGCCAACAAATCAGTAACTTAGTTCCATATGTGGATGGCCATGATACTCAGTTAATCTCATCATCAGACCTACTGGATAGTCTAAGTGTAGGTGCAGCCCACTTTAAGGAGTAGCACAGGACAAAGGAGTTGACTATGAAATAAACAAATGGGGTGCACCGCACTGTGTACATGACTCCTGTTATTAGGGGATTCCTTCTGAGATCTCTTCAAAGTCTCGTTCCTGTAGAATATTAGCGTGATTGTTTACATAGAATTGATGTGGGTGTAAGTGACAAAAGGAAAAGCACAGTTTCATTTGTCATCTGAAACTGTTATTAGTTGTAGCTCAATAGAAAAAAACATAGACTCACTCAAAAAGCTAGGTAAGTCAAGTGGGATCAACTGGAATAGATACTCTGAACTCTTAAGGGATTATATAAAAGGAGATCAGTCACTAAGTGTAGAATCTTTACAAAGTGTCTTATGTAGGTTTCTAAACCTTCCACTGTCAAAATTTGAAAATTTTCTCACTTTTAATTCAGCAGTATAATTGAGATCCCATTTCCAACTTGCCATGGCCATACCTCAAAGATTATAGAGAAAGGCAAGCAGACTCTTGTGGGCTTAGCAGCACATGTCTAAATTTTGCCCTGTTAAAATAGAACACAACTCTATTTCTTTGGAAGTACCCCTGGCTTCCATAGAAACCGCCCTCAGTAGCCCCCGCCTCCAGGCTGGTGTCTCATTGAGCTGCATCCATTCCTGCCCGAATACACTTGTGGGCTCCTCACGGCTCTCAGACCTCAGCTGAAGCAGTGGTGAAGTTTAGCCAGCTTGGTTTGCCTGTTCGCTGTTGTCTCCAACAATTCCTCTCTTCTTGTGACTTGGGATAGCAGTATTCCCTACACCCCCACCCCAACCCCCTGAGTGAATATATCTATATCGTGACTGGAAGATCTGTCTGGCAATTTTCCATTTACCTACAGCTTACTTATCCATCAATATTCTAGTCATGAGTCACTTCTTTTATGACCCTATTGGACTCCGGCACATCCGTGTTGCCAAGGCAAAGCATGCATACATGTATTACTGTTGTAGCAGTAATATAGTAATTCATTCATTTTTGGATTCATCCTCTCTGATAGTTATACAACTTTCATTTCCAGAAACCCAACACAGTATCTGATAAATAATAAGTGCTCAACATGTACTGGAAAGATGAGTAAATCAACCATTTTGAGAGCTAAATGAAAAAATTTTTAAAAGTTTAATTGTATAGTACATTACAGATAAAAAAAGATAGGTAATTTCAACAATGTTAACCAACTTACAGATAATGTAACCTAGAAAAATAGGGCTCATTAGTCTACACTGAGTTCCTTGGACCAAATTCTGTACTAACTACTTGGACATCTCATTTAAATGCCATGGTCAGACACATCATACCCAAATTACATTTTGTTTCTAGTATGAACTTGCACTTAGAGTGCTTTGTTTGTGCTAGGATACTTCCTATCAGTCCCCAGTCTTCACATCACTTTAAGGCAAGCCCTGGGAGCTTATTTACAGCCAAGGAAACTGGAGTCCTCTCTCACCCAAACTCATCTGCCTGGCAAGCAAAGAGCTTGACTTTTCCCGCTTTATGGGTCAGGTTCACTGGAATGGGATCACACTCTCCAAACTGCGACTCCCATTCACCTTCCAAAGGCATTTCATGCCCAAAGAAGATTTGTGATCAAAGAAAGCTTAATGCAACCTTTCTCTTCTTAATGTGTGTCCACTTGCTAGAAATTACACTTAAATTGTTCACATAGCAGCATTCTGAAAAAACGGCAACCCGTGAGAAGTCAAAGAGCAGTGTTTTGCCTTTGACCATTGCTTCAGTGAAGCACATGACAACCTTAAACTAACATAAAGGAGATAGCTAACATAAAGGAGACGGAAGTAGGTTGATAGTATATGTTGAACTCTTTGGATCAGATACTGTGCTAAGTATTTCTATCATTGCATTTAAAGACCATGATCAGACACGTATATTACAATGGCAGGAAAATAGTTCATTTTCTTTTTTTGTGATCCTATTAAGCAAATTTCTCTTTTAAACTCAACATTCTGGAGGGATAATCAGAATTCAAATTTCCTTTTCCTTGAATGTCTCCTAAATTCTAAAAAAAAAAAAATAATAATGTTTTCAGGAAAAATTGTGATTGGACATATGAGGACTAATTATGTTCAATATGAGGAATCAGAGTGCTGGGATTGTGATCTCTGTATTTGCTCATCAATGTTGCTGAAAAGTGAATGCAGTAAAGAGTTCCACACCAGGTACTATGTATGTCATTATGCCAACCATCCTTTCTGCCCTCTAGAATCACTATATGCAATACTCAGGCTTAAAATGTACGTACAAATTCCACTGGAGTACACGAATCCGGAATTGCTCAATGGCACAAATCACTCATGTCAAACCAACAAGTATCTGCTTGGTTCTGGTCTGTGATATTTTTGTCTCTCATCCACCTGTAATTCCGTATTTCTTAAAGCCATTAGCCCTCAAAATGGAGTCACAGTTCAGAGATAGCAGGTATTTTTTTTAAAAAAAAAACAGTGGAAACTAATTTAAGTCTCTTTCATAGCTCAGGGGTATGCGATTAGAGGTTGGTGGTAGCACAGTAGTAGAGTGGCTTGCCTAGCATGTGTGAGGCCCTAGGTTCCATTCCTGATCCTGCCAAAATAAATAAACAAGCAGTGCACGATTGAAAACATAATCCATGAACCACATAAAATATGTATTTAGGCATGGCTTTAACAATCTTTACAGTTTTATAATAAATGTTTATTACCTTCTTTTGTAAGAGTTTAATAGATGAAAGATTTTCAAATAAAGTCTTATTTTAAACTTCAAGAAAAATTAACATTCACAAATTTCACTCTGGCTTGAATAAGCGGATTACTTATAAGTATTATATAAAAACTCCACACAATTTATTCTATATTTCTACAATGAAAAGAAAACAGTCAGAAAGGAGAGAACTTTTACCATCTGATAAAAGTAATAGAACTTTCACCATGCTCCAAAGACTGTATAATTTTACAAAGCTCACATTGCCCCTAGGCACCTGCTTATTTGAAATTTCTCATTACTCGTGCTTAAGCGTGAAGCCACCTCCCAGTTCTGCCTGTGAAGTGCCAGATCAGGTTTGTGGCTCCAGCAACACCTACCATATCCACGAGTGTCGCCTGGGAGGAGGCAAGTCGTTCACGTGCAACATCCTGAACCGGTACACTGTCAGCCCACCGCTCAGCAACTTAGCTCATCTCCATGCGTCTCTGTGTTCTCGCTGCCAGAGTTTCTACGGAGCTCTTTGTCCGTTCATTTTTCTTTCTGATGGCATGCCACTCTCCATTGCGGAGTAGAGATCATTCCAGTGTGAGTAGCAATGACTTAGCAATCGACACACGAGGTTGCAGAGGACCATCGCAAGTAGCTTCCTTTAGAAATCAGATGAGAAAATTGACGTGCAGCCAAATCAGCATGAGAGCTTCCCGTGGGGTGTGTAGCACTGCGTGCAGTTTACCTCAGAGAAGCAAAGAATTTGAGTATCCGAAACTGCAGAAAACCACCCCTTTAGACAGTATTCATTTTGTCCCTTGATCTGTATTTTCTCTTCCATGCCTGGTGATATGTCAGCTTATTTGGGAGATTTCTTTTAGCCGAAGTTCACAGTGCTCACATTAATCAAACGAACTCTCTTCTCTTTCCACCCTTTGCTTTGCATTTTGAGCTATTGAACCTCCTGTCTGACTCGTTCTGCATTGTTTAGCCCATTCAGTACACGGCGAGAGAACACCTAACACACGGGGTCAGATTTCCTGACATATGTTAGACTACAGCCACGGAGAAACCCTGGAGAGACTTTTAAGTCCTTTTCATTGCAGAGGATTATGGAGCAAAGAAAATGTCTGTATTACACAAAGAAATAACAGTGAGACTGGAATAATGAATTCAACTTTCAGGCTTCGGTGGGCTCTCCTGAATGCTCTCAGCATGCCGGTGTGCATTTAAACTTCTACTCTGGCCCAGGAAGCTTGGTCTCTCAGTAGATGCAATGATCTTTCAAGGTACAGGATCACCATTAACTTAGCACAGCAGGAAGACATTCAAAGACCCTTAGATTGCCTCCGGGGAACTGAAGTGATAAATATTCCCAAAAGACATTAAACAGGGAGGACAGGGGTGCCAGTGTTCTGGATACTGGGTAAAATATGGCTTTTACTAGCAACAACAGCCTTCGGTCAAATGAAAAAGTAGGCTTATGTGGCATCACCTTTGTCTTTTGCTTTGGGCTTTATTCTTATTTATCAACATTTTACATTCCGATAACGGGGTATTTTAGCTGGATCCAAATTCCTGGAAGGGTTACCTGGTTTATGTCAGGTTTACTTCCACTTCTTTGCTTCCTCTCCCTCATTATGCTCCAGAGAAGCTGACCTTAGAAACAAACTCATTTTTGTTATGGCAACAACTGGCATGCATATGTATGTATGTGTGTATGTATGTATGTATGTATGTATGTATATGTTTTATGTATGTATGTATGTGAGAAGGTCAACCTTTTGGTCTTTGCTAATTGGACTTTGCTTTTGTGTCCTTCCATTGTGCTTTCAGAATAATATCCAGAAAATTAATTAAAAACCCAGATCACAGATTATCCACCAGTCAGAACTCTGTAGCTTGTCTCTACTATGTTCCAAATCAGAACCAAAATCACGATAAGCTTAAGTTCCAGGTATGATCAGCTCTCTGTTCCCTCTCTCACATACTCAACCAGGGGCTTTTGCTGTTCCTATATCATGCCTCAGAAAAACCATCCATTTTCTTAGGTTTTTCTTTTTTTAAGACTCTTCTTAGTGAGGAGTCATGGCATACATTTATAATCTCAGTACTTGTGTGTCTGAAGCTGGAGGATTTGAAGTGAGTTCAAGGCCAGCTTAGGCTACAATGTGAGATATGATATCATAAAGCCCACCAGCAACAAACGCGCCCAATTGAGAAAAAGCACCCTCTCTGAGTGAGCTCCCACACAAATGTTCCTCTCAGGTCATTGTTCTAATGTCAACTCCTTGCAGAGGCTGCACCTGGCTTTCCTGCTTCTGTGCTCTACTGTGTCATCCCTCACAGTCTCTGTCACTAATATACAACTTAATATTCATCACATTTGTATCATTGCACAAGGATACCTCAAAAGAAAGAGACTCTGTTAAAAAAAATAATAACTGGCATGGTCTACTTTATTGCCTAGTATAATGTGGGTGCTCAAGAAATGTTTGCTGAAAAATTCATTCATAAATTAAGATGAATGCCGGTCCACAGGTTTATGGGTAACAAGAAAAGAAGAGAGTTGGCTTATTTTGTGGTTAAATGCAAGTGATATTTGTGAAAGCAACTTGCGTCCAGGATAATGTGTACTGGCATGCATGTTAATGCATGTGGAAGCCAGAGAACAATGTCAGGGATCTTCTGTGGATTTTTTTTTTTTTTTTTTTTTTTGAGGAAAAGGTTTCTCGCTAAACCTGGAGTGTCATCATTTTCTTAATATGACTAGTCAGTGAGTTCCAGGGAGCCCCCTGTTTCTTTCCCCCCAACACTGGAGCTATAAAACCTATATGCTACTGTCTGTAGATTTTACACGCATGCTGGGATCCAAATCCAGGTCCTCACACTTGTGCAGCAGGTCCTTTACCAACAAAGCCATCTTCCCTAGCCCAGAGTAACTATGATAGGGCAGGCTTTATATTCTCTGGTGGAGCAATAGTCAATGGGGAGGAAGAAGACACCAGTGACTGAGGCCCTGGTTACTCCCGGGTATCGAGGTGACTTCTGAATGCTACTAACAGATTGTTTTGGGATAAGTAGAGAGTGAGAAATTTACACAGATCACTTCGGAATCTCTGACAAGAATTTTTAAAATATTGTACTGGCTAGTTTTGTGTGTCAACTTGACACAGGCTGCAGTTATCACAGAGAAGGGAGCTTCAGTTGGGGAAGTGCCTCCATGAGACTCAGCCGTGGGGCATTTTCTCAATTAGTGATCAAGCGGGTAGGGCCCCTTGTGGGTGGTGCCATCCCTGGGCTGGTAGTCTTGGGTTCTATAAGAGAGCAGGCTGAGCAAGCCAGGGGAAGCAAGCCAGCAAGGAACATCTCTCCATGGCTTCTGTGTCAGCTCCTGCTTCCTGACCTGCTTGAGTTCCAGTCCTGACTTCCTTTGGTGATCAACAGCAATGTGGAAGTAAGCTGAATAAACCCTTTCCTCCCCAACTTGCTTCTTGGTCATGTTTGTGCAGGAATAGAAACCCTGACTAAGACAAATATTAAACGTGGCTAATTCACTACGTCATTCACTCTAGCTCATTCCTGCAGCCTCTGTGACAAACTAAGATTTTACTCCCGAAAAGAGGGTTAAAAAAAAAAAAGAAAATATAACCTTATTTTCTTTTGCAGTTTAAAGGGATTAACAAAAAAAAAAAAATCCTGTGTTCCTTTTATTTTAAATACCTTAAGATATGGTTCACTTGCAGAACAATACACCTTTATAAAGTGTCCAATTACAGTAAAAATACAATTGTGCACTGGTCACCACTATCAAATTTCTTAATATTGTCCTCATCCCTAAAGATATCAAGTTTCTATTCATCATTACCTACACCTCCTTGTAAGGACTATTAATCTTTCTGTCTCCGTGCTTTGCCTATCTTAAACAAATTACATATATTAAAGCACACAGTATGCATATATATTATAGATCATACTTGTATATGTCACACATATTGTCTATATACAACATTGTTATAGTGGTTAATTCTCATTGTCAATTTGACCCAGTCAAGAATAGCCTTGGAAGAGTCTCAATGAAAGATTATTTATGTGGTGTTGGCCTGTGGGTCTGTCTACCTTAATTAACTTTATCAATGTGGGAAGACTCAGCCTACTGTGAGCAGGACCATTCCCTATGCAGTGGTACAGAACTATGTAACAGGAGAGAAATCTAACTGAGCACAGGTATGCAAGCACATACGCGTATGTGTTCATTTCTCTCTGCTCTTAACTGTGAACATACAGTTCCTGGCTAGACTCCCCACAACAGTGAACTCTAACCTGGAAGTGAAAACCAGAGTAAAGAACTTTCTCCCCTGAGTTCCTTTTTGCCAGGATATTTTATCACAGCAACAGAAATAAAACTAGGATAATTGTCCATGTACAATATGTGGTTTCTCTCTCAACATAGAGCTTCACTCATAGTGTAGTATACATAAGAGTTTCATTGTTTTTTATTATGAAAGTATTTCATGTGGATACATCTCATTTTGTTTTTGTTGACTGCTATTGGACTTCTTTAGCTTTTAAAGCTATTATTAATAAAATAATGCTTCTATAATATCACTCATGTATAAGTATTTTTACAAATGCACTTTTTCATTTTTGTTTGATGGAATTTCAGAATCCAAGTCGTGGGGTTGTATTGTAACTTGTCTAATATTTTGGAGAACTGTAACTTTCCCAACCACAACGCGAGTTTTAATTTCTCAGACTCTTCTCTAGCATTTGTTCTTGTCTGCCATTTTAGCCATAGACATTTGAGGGGGTATAAAGTGGTCAGCTCATTGTGGTTTTGGTTTGCATACCTCAAATAGTTAGTAACATCCAGCACATTTTGTTGGGTGTTGGTCACTTATATATCCTCTTTGGAGAAATGAAGGCTCAAATTTTCTGCTGAAGGCCTGGGGTGCAGCTAAGTGATAGAGTCCTGGCGTAATTAGTATAAGACTGTTAGGTTGATCCATAACACAGAGAGATGAAGAAACAGAAACCCAAAAAGAAAACAAATATGTATTTATTTTCTTGTTTTAAAAAACTGGGTGATGTAGAGCCTCAGTACTGGGATGGAGCAGCTACTGCTAACTTCTGGAGGAACCCCTCACAGAGACACAACTTACATGAATTTTATCCCATTCTTTGCCTTTTCAGTTGTTGTTTTTTTTTTAATCTGGTTTTTCTTTTATTTATTAAATAATATTCTTAGATGCAAAGAAAGCTTATAATTTTTTTTATTTTAGTTAAGCCTAGTTGATCTTTCTTTTCTTTATTGTATATTTGAATGCTTTTTCACTCAGCACTTTTAGAACATTTTTAAACAGTGTTTATAGTACAGAAGCTTTGCATGTTCATGGAAATTTCATTTTGAAGTACTTTATTCTCCTTGATGCCACTGTTAATATAATTACTTTCTTAATTTAATTTTCAAGTGGGACATTTCTGATGTATAGACTTACATTTGATTTTGTGCGTTGATCTTATTTTTGAAATCTTGCTCAGATCATTTTACTTTTATTTATTTTCTGGTAAGTGTGGAGGAGGTTGTATGCATTTCTTGGTATCTCCAATGTAAGTTCTTTAACGGTGAAACAGATTTCATTTAATTAGTGCAACTGAAGAAAGAAAGAAAAATGTCCTTTGAGTTTCTGGAGAGAAACCCACTGACTCTCCAGTGTCAGTCTTGGAAAAATGCATGATCTCTGATCCCATCTCTCACTAAATGTTACAATATTAATATTGATACAATTATAGCCATAACAACAAGAACTACCTGTGGAAGGAATTATATATTTTAGTAAATTTACCTCAGTCTTGTAAATCATCCTCGGAAGTAAGGATCATTCTGCTCTCATTTTAAGATAGAAACTGAACCTAAGGAGGCAGTTCACAAATTTTCATGGCTGCAGTTAATTATCATGGCAGTGACTCAAACGTGAGCTAAAGGAGATGAGTGTGAGAGATGCCGCTTATACCTGGGCATCTCTTTGTCAGCTGCTACATGTGAGCACTGACTACTGGTTCTAGTAGAGTAAATCTCACTGCTTATAACAGTGGTTCATGGTTCCTTCCAAAGCAATACTGGAGAATCCCCAGTCTTGGGGAAAGGTTACATGCAGGAAAACTTTATTTCAGGATAGCATCTACAAATGGTTCTTTTTGGCTTTTCTGTTCCAGCAGGTTCTGTGCACAGGTCTTGGATTTAGGTTTGGTTGCCCCTCAGCAGCTAACAGCCTTTCCTGAACAAGCAGTTCCACTGAGTGGTGACTGCAGTATCTCTTGCAGTACCAGTGGGGGCCTGCATGGCCTGTCCCAAAGCAGCTGGCAATTGCATAATCCGGACAGCACTGATTTATGTCACCAAACTCTCAACTTACTCACCGTAAATGTCATCATAAAGCTGATCTTTCTCTAACAAATTTTAAGTGTAAATAAATTTACTTACATGACTTTAGGGGCTAGAGAGATGGCTCAGTGGTTAAGAGCACACTGTTTGCTCTTCCAGAGGTTCTGAGTTCAATTCCCAGCAATCATAGGGTGGCTCACAACCATCTGCAATGGGATCTGATGCCCTCTTCTGGTGTGTCTAAAGACAGCAACAGTGTACTCATAATACATAAAATAAATAAATAAATCTTTTTTAAGAACATGACTTAATTGGCTGAGGTATATTATAATAAATATTGTGCTTCTGAACAAAATCCGATTTTTTGGTTTTACTTCCAAGCCATCTCCTTTAAGGAGCATCTCTTTAATGTGAAAAATTAGGATCTGTGCCATTCTACTTATAAATAATAAAAGCAACAACAATGCTGTTTGTGATTGTTATAGAATCTTATCCATAAACAAGCAATTAAAATAGAATTATTAAATCTAATTTAAGAGTTTCCAAAGAACTTTCTTGCATATTGTTACATTTAGAAGCCACTGCAATCTTGTGATAAAAGTATATCTATTTGCATTGTATGATTCAGGAAACTGATGTTCAGACAAAACATCAATTTCAACAAAACATGCTGTATCAGATATTATGGCAGGCATCACAGATCTCTGGGATCTTAGCGATCTGTAAGCCTTATCTACTAGTTAAAGCACCTTTTGAGACAGTATTTCTATTTTGCAGATGAGTCTTACAGAGGATTTGTCTTATACAGTGTTCAACACTGTAGCAATAAAGAGCAGGGAAGGATTTGAGTACAGTTCTTTTTTTTTTTCAAGTAAACATCTTTTTAACTTTTATTGTATTATGATGAGAAAAGTTACATGATTTCAATTTATCTTAATTTGTTAACATTTAAAAACATATTTTTTTCTATTTCTTTTTAATTAGATATTTTCTTTATTTACATGTAAATTTTCCCTTTCCCAGGTTCCCCTCCAAAAAACAAACAAACAAAAACAACAAGAACAAATCCCTTTTGCCTCCCCCCTCCCCATGCCTGCCACCCCACCCTCTCAATCAAACACCCACAGAAGGAGTGGCAGAGATTAACTATGGAGCAGAGACTGAAGGAAGGACAAGCATATAGCTATCTCCTGAGAGGCTCTGACAATACCTGACTAATACAGATGTAGAGGCTCACAACCATTCATTGAACTGAGTACACTATCCCCAGTGAAGGAGTTAGAGAAAGGTTCTATGGAGCTGAAGGGTTTGCAGCCCCTTAGGACGAACAACAATTACTAACTAGTACCCTCAGAGCTCCCAGGGACCCAACCACCAATCAAGGACTATACAGGGTGGGATTGAGTATAGTTCTTCACAGTGTAGGTTTGCACTTCCCCAGTAAGGAAGACAATGACAGCTCAGTCCAGGATATGGTCAATCACCTGTGCGTAATGACAATGAGACAACAGACTTCAAGTCATGTTGGGTTGGATCTTCTTTTTATTATAAATATAATAGCTTGCATATTGACTTTTATCCTAATGATTCACAACCCTTAACTTTTTCCTCAGTTTACTTAGTGCCCTCATCAGTTCATCCACATACTATGACCAGAAGTCAGTACAGACTGCAAACAAATGGAGATTTGTAGTCTGATGCACACTCTTTTAGAGTTTATTAGATCTATTAGATTCAGTAACTAGTTCTGAATGATTAAACTGTAGAGTTTGGAGATGCTTCACTCTCTACATGCCACACATTGTTAGGCCACCTTTGTGTGCAGTGTGTGTGTGTGTGTGTGTGTGTGTGTGTGTGTGTGTGTGTGAGTGTGTTAGGCAAGGGGATCAAAGGATACCAGAATGTCAAAAGTCAAAGTAGGCAAGTACACAACCCCCTCAGCACCCAACATCCCTGTAAAATTACAAGCTTGACCCTGAGTGTTATTCTTCCAATATGGATAAAGTCAAGAGGCAGAAAACCCACAAAGCATCCCAGGACTGACCTCACACTCAAGACTTTCACTGACTATTTGGACAGTGTAGAGACATTCATGCACCAGCTATGAACAGGGTACATCTTCATCAGTCAAGAACACTTGGATTAAGATAGGAGTCCTTTGATGAGTGCCTGCCATGCATGAGTGTGATATGGGCATTCATTGGTAAATGCCATGGGTTTTATGCAGATTCTCATAGACTGTAACAAGTTTACAATTTTGTTGCCATCAACTCAGTTTCAAAGACAATGGAATCAGATATCTAAAATATTAAGTCATGTGCTTAAGGTCATAAAGCTAGTGAATTTGAGAGTCTAGCCCAGATGTGTTTACCCATAAATCACTGATGCTTTCCAGTGCCAGAAGTCTGCGTGGAAGAGCAGTGGATAAGTGGCTGATCTCAAGAACAAGGCTAAGTCACTGAACCGAAGGGTCGTGTATGTAAATGGTCACAGAGTCAAGTGATGCTGTGAGAGAGGAAGCAAAATGTACATAGTGACAACACAACCTCTATACCTTGCAGGGAAAATGGGTAATTTGCATGAAAATACCTTGTGAGTAGCAAAAAAAAAAAACCCATCTAAATAAGAACTTTGAGATATTAGAACTTCTGCAGAAAAGAGTTTCTAAAAGGATGAGTTGATTTCTTATTCAAAGAATTGAGTGTTCATCCAGATACTCACTCAGAAACAGTGTCCTGGTATTTTAGACTTGGGCAAGTCTCCAAAAGCTCCCACCAGGGGTAGTTTCCTGCAGTCCATCTAAGAAAACACTCCAACAGAAAGAAAAAGGCCATACTCTGTGTGTGTGTGTGTGTGTGTGTGTGTGTGTGCCCATGTGTGTGCCCATGTGTGTGCCCATGTGTGTGCTGGTTTTCAGATTTGCATAACCATGGCTATTAATTGGCACTGGTTCTGGGTTCAAACTTGTCATCAGTACCCGCCTTGATATGCTGCACAAATTGTTCTGCACTCAGTGTAAAAGCAAGAGCAAGGCACTTATAATAACCTCTCTGAATGGTGACTTTCCAAGACTTAGAAGAGTATACTGTAATTTCAGGAGGGAAAAGAGCCACCTTTTCATCTTCTAAAAGGCTGCTTGAGAATATTTTTTAATTCCTGCCTGACAGTGCGTGCATCCTTTAGGATGAGACTGTGATCTGGAAACAATAACATCCCTGAGTTGAAACACAGAACTGCTCTCCGTACTGCTGGAGGGCCACAAGCCAACTTGGCTCATCATGAAGTCTGACACAGGCACCCCCTCCTGATGTGCTTTGTTTTCATATTTAAATAAATCCTAGAGACACAGTCGGTATAATTGGATCTTCAGAGGTACTAAGAATCAATTTGACATTAGAAAAGTTTCCTGTAAAGAGAAGACCATCAGTAAGCTATTGATTCGAACCTGGACATTTTACAAATAAAGGAACTTGTTCAGAGACCTGCGTGAGGCTGCTTGGACAGCTAGAATCTTCTCCCAGTTTTGTGGATATATTAGAGGCTTGTCCTCATTAAAAATGACACTAAGTAGATTGTGTCATATGTTTAACTCTACTTACTGAGTGCTAAATAAAATAATGGCAACTCAGTGGAGCAGAAAGGGAGTTACTGGAACTACACAGACCTGAATTCAAATTTCATTTAGTTTCTTAATCGGAAACAGGTAATTTAATTTCCTGGGCTTTGAGGTTTGCAACCGTAAAGCGAGGATATAATACACTGCACTATTTAAAGATCTTGAATTTGTGAGTGCCGAGCAACTAATTAAAATGGGCACAACTAAAACAGAGGAGCTATTGGGCCCTATAATGAAGCCATTGTAATAAATGAAAGGGTAGACGCAGTGCCAACCTCAAGCAATACTGAATAGAAAGATTCAACAGTTCTTGGTCACTATCTCTGTGCTGTCTCTAGTCTCTATATGTCAAGCAAGGTCTGTTAGTCAAACTCTTTCACACAAGGGACCCAGTCATGCCCTGTGCCTTAGCCTCATGATGAGAAGGAAGGACTGCTTTTGTCTTTTTTGTAAAAATTTCACGTGACAGCCTTCATTTGCTCATTGCTGGCAATGAGCATGTCAACTCTTCTAGACAGCAGGTGGCAATTTCAAAGTCCTTGTTAAAATCTGCAGTGTTTGGATGAACAAGTGAGACCTCTTACCAGAGGGAAGGGTGGTGGTTATTAATGACTGAGGAAACTACTGTAAGTACTATTGGTACCTATAGAACTATGTATGAGTCTACTATAGGTACCTACAACAGCACCTATAGCACCATGAACCTACTATAGTTACCTACTCTAGTACCTATAGCACTATGAATCTACTATAGGTACCTAATTCAGGAAGGCCATAACCCAATAAGATGATTGCCCTAAGATGCCAGACATGTAGTAGGAACACAGCAGACCACAACTGCTTATTTGACTGGAAATTTCTCAAAGTAATTTTAAATGTGTATCAGGCAAGATACAGAGTATGTAAGAGTCTCTAAAGCAATCTATATAGTGGCAAAGGTGACATTATGCAAGTGTGCTAGGATTTGGGACACTAGGTCCCCAGGGTCCTTGCAGTCACTGGGAACCTTGGCACTTTATAAGGGGTTTGACCAAAAGAGTTTGAACATTCATGTTTTCTCTTCTCATCTTTGTAATTTCATTAGCCCAAAGCACAAAACTCCAAGAATAGATTCTAGAAAAAACAAAACAAAACAAAACAAAACAAAAAACCAAAACAAACCTCATATTTCATTAGACCATGAATGAGGCCCACTGGATGGTTTGGTTTTTAAAATAATCACTCTGGAGAGATGCCTGAAGAAGACAGAATGAAGGTGAACAATCCAGTCAATGAATATTTTAGAAGACAAGCCAGGTGTTAATGGTGCTTTGCCTTGGTGAGCAGTGGCAGGATAGTAATCAGAAGTCAAATTGCAGGTGTATGTGCAAGGCAAGGCCTGTGGGAACTCACTGACTTAAATGCCTAGCCTGAGAAAAAGAGCATAGCCCCCGTGTAATAAGTGGACTCCCAATTTACAGTAGAGTCTTCCAAGGTCCTACTTCTGGAATACAAGTTTGAGGTCTTAGTCCACAAAGGGAAGATGCTGCTGTGGTCACAGATTTAGAGCTGAAGGGAAGGAATAGGGTTGAAGATATGATTCTGGCAGCCATTGGCTGGCTGACAGACAATGTTGAAGTCCAGAGCTCAGTTGATATGAAAGGAGACAGACAGGAACTGAATTGTGGACGCTATGTGTCTGGAAGATGAGCATCCACTGGCACCATTGGGAAATCAGTAGGGTGGACTGTCTGAAGCTAAGGAGAGGAAAATGTTTGAGGAGGTACAACAGAATAGACAAGGTGGTTGGTCTCAATAACAATCTTGATAAAAGAAGCAATGTCAGGGGAGCTGTGAGTATGAAAATTGGGTTGAAAAGTAGAGATGGTGAACGGGCACAGTTCGTGGGCTTTATTGTAAATAAAGGAAGAGGCATGGGGTTTATTTCATGAGAGATGTGGTATTTGAGGAGGATACTGAGAATAGAAACAGTGACAAAAAACCATGTATTTGGAAGATAGAAATGCAGTGACACCTTAGAAACTGAGCATATAATAAATATAGTAAGTGCATGTTGTCTATTCCAAAGGCTGTATAAGAACCAGGTGTTTAATTCCATGAACTAAGTGAACACTCACTCTGGTCTTTCTCAAACTGCATCTCACAAAGCATTCTATCATGTCCCCATCTTAAATATTTATGATGATACCACACATGACCTGATTCAGGCTTCTCATTTGAGTTCTGCTTATAACACTTGCATTGTCTTCCACAATAATAGCTATTGAGTTTGAAAAGTGAAGAAATTGTTGGTGTCCCGATGAGCTCATGCATTTCAGTTCCTTTCACTCACTCACTTTGATGAAATCTGAAGTCAGATGAAAACGCTGTTTGTGAATTCTGCTGGAAGGGTGTAGCACGCATTCCCCTGTCAAAGGCAATGGCCGGTCTTGACACTCTCAAGGCACTGTCATCTAGACGTGAAATTCAATCAACATGTCTCTTAAATGTGCCTTCCCTCCATTCCACATTCCCATCTCTCCCTATTCTTTCACATGCAAAGTCAAGAGCATGTAATCGTATAAATGTTATGAATAACAGTGGTCATGGGAAACTGAGCAGGGGCAGGAAACAAAACCAAAGAAGTTGGTAACAGATGCCTTTCTACCGATTAGGATGGTAAATGCCTTTGGTGATAATAAACAGGGGATATCATGGTTCGGTCCTTGTTTGGAGATGATTATTTATTTTATTATTTATTTATTTTATTGTTTATTTATTATTTGTTTTATTGTTATATATTTATTTGTTTTTTGGGTTTTTTGTTTTTGTTTTTTCGAGGCAGGGTTTCTCTGTGTAGCCTGGTTGTCCTGGAACTCACTCTGTAGACCAGGTTGGCCTTGAACTCAGAAATCCGCCTGCCTCTGCTTCCTAAGTGCTGGGGTTAAAGGCATGCACCACACCGCCAGGCTATTATATATTTATTATTTATTTATTTATTTATTTATTTATTTTATTATTATTTATTATTATTATTTGGGGACGATTAAGAAGGGACGATTGAGAAGGGAGATTAGCTGGCAGGTCCGTACTGAGGATGATGAAGACTTGTTTCCGTAAGGGCAGCGTTAAGACTTTCATGGTGGTAGTATTTTATATGGGATGAAAGATTTCTCTCTAAAACTCTTGGTAAAATTTAAGCCTCATAAATAAGACATTATTACATGAGACCAAGTGAGATCCTTTAGAGAGGAATTGGTTCTACCCTCATGAATGTGACTATCTTTTAGTGTAACTATGTATCCATGTAACTAATGGATTTCACTATTTATCCATGTAACATAGAATAATGGTTTGTATTGAGAATGAATCTGCCATCAAAATCTCCTAGTTTCACTGGGTCTCCTCCCTTCATCATCCTAAGATTCTCTTTGCCACTTCAAGAATATCGTCATCAGGAAGACTTCACCAGATTTGGGTCAGAACCTTTAGACAAAATCATCTACTTTTTGTTATAATTTACCAAAGACATATTTTGTATTAGCATCCAAAAACTGTACTGAGATGTCCAAAATGTGACACGGCTATTGGCGTGCGCGCACACACACACACACACACACACACACACACACACATACAAATCTACTGGTGACAATGAATAGGCTGTCATGTAAGTAGCTGTTGGTTATATTAAGACCAATTAATGGGTCTGTTGTTCAATCCTAAGTTAGTGTTAAAAATATATTTATACACGTATTAAAATTAGTTGCTCATGTGCTGTGTGGAAACAAATATGCTTAACGTTGAAATGGCCTGAGATGGTGAAAATTGGGAACGGCCATGATAGGTCATGTGAAATGGTGAGGAGGCACAAAGTGAGCGTGGATATAAAGTAGGAGGGAGACAGAGGACAGGCAGAGCAAGGAGAAGCAGAGCAACTCTGTGCAGAGAAGAGGCATCACATGAGACAGAGCTCCTCAGCAAGGGAAAGCAACATGGATGATAGTGGACTCCTGTTTCCTTGGCTTCTGTCTTGACTTCAGCCTGAGTCTGGGTGCATCTTGCAAGCTCTAGCCCTGTAACTGGAGTAAACATCTGGGTTTTCTTTTGCAACCACAAGGGACCAAGTGGGGAGGTGGGGCATTTTTTAGCTGCATTTACTTTCTTCTTCCTTAAAGCTAAGAGAGAATATTAGTGCGTGAGAAGGAAAGGCAGGGGGAAGAGAGACAGGGGTTGGGTGGGTGGAGAGACAGAGAGATGGGGGTAGAGGGGTAAGGAGAGGCAGGGGTGAAGAGAGATGTTGGGGGAGGAAAGATGGGGGAAGGAGAGGTGGTAGGATGGGAGGAGAGAGTGAGCGGGGAGGACAGACAGGGGGTGGAGAGCAGAGAGGGGGAGAAGCAAGGAGAAGAGAGGCAGAGGGAGGAGAGGCAGGGAGAGTAGAGAGGAATAAGAACAGGAAGAGGAGGAAGGGGAAGAAGTCGGTGTTTTCATCACATGAGAGGAAAGACATACTGAATCAGTTTTCCTTTGGAAATAAAGCATGTGTAGCATCTTTTAGACTTGACTGACTCCTGTCAGTTGCTAGGCATTGCAGCTTGCATGCTATAGACACAAAATGAGCAGAAAAGCATGCTTAATTCAAGAACTATTTTATGAACCAACTAAACAAGTAAATGGCAACAGAGAGCAGAGTCTAGAACAACCCCAGGGACATCATGGCTTCTCCGAGGCCCTTACTCTTTATCTACTTATCAGTTCTCTTTCACCAAGGTGTTCCTCACATGTGCCCAGAGCTCATTAGATAGCAGCAGAAAGGTAATGGCAGATCCATGTCACACAGAACTACTTGGATCCACCCACAAATCCATAAACATCTTACTAAGTGGTACTGTGGCAGATGATGAGGTCATAAAGATGAAAAGACGTTTTCTGTGAGACTTCAGGCTAGTGGCAAACGCTAAGGAGAAAAGCAAGAAAGAAGGAGAGGCCAAAATGTGTCAGGTACAGGGTGCTAAGGGGACCCTGAGGAGAAACCCCTACCACCTTAATCTGTAAGAGAGGTCAATGTAGCTAAGTCTTAAAGGAGGAAAAAAAGAAAGCAAAGAAAAAGAAAGCAGAGAAGGGATTTTGAAAGAGACCTTAGCACAGGTATTTGACATTTCTTCCAGATGCATTTTCTGATAGGTTAATTCTAAACCCAAATAATGAATTACCAGCATGGCATGCATCCGGCATCTTAGCAACTGAGCTATTTTTGGATCCACTGCCCTCCTTCATGCTCCTCACATCACGCCACACACACTGCTCCCCCACAAGTCTTGTGAGGACAGAATTCTCAGCACCCTGAAAGCCAGTGTCTGGCTAATGCAGTCTGTTGGTAGGAGTGTTTAGGTGGGGGAGATGCTGACAGGGAGAGACTACACCTCTCCATCAGGAATTAACTTAGTCTCCAAATTCTAATGGACACCTACAGCTTGCTTATTTGCCTTCCCCACAAGCCTGTGCTGTTTCAGTGAATGAGAAGCTTGTCTAATTGATCTTTGTATCCTGGGAGGCTGGCACAGTACCCGGCCAACTGAGGATAAAGATGGGTACACAAATGAGAATCTATCACCTATGGGGAGCAAAGATATTAAAACCAAACCAAACAAAAAATCATGAGGTTCTGGAGCAATTCAGGACACAGGGATGGGAACAGCTGCCACAAATATATTTAAGAATAATATGCAGCAGAGCCAGGAGACCTCACAGCCAACAACTATGTCGGAGGTTCTAGGGGTGATATCTGAATGGAAAAGCATCCAGGTTTAGGAAGGTAAAGGACTCTTGTACAGGAAGAAAGGTAAAAGTAGGATACCTGGGATGGAAGGGAAAGTCCAGGATAGAGATGAAGGGTCCAGCACATCCATTGAAAGACAGGAAAAAGCAGGACTCTGAACAGAAGTAGCAACTAAGTGTAGGCATGAAAAGCTGGAAAACGAGATGCATAGTGTGGTCAAGAGAAGCTGGAGTTAAATGTCAAAGAACCTTGTTATAATTGTTATGTATCCACTTGGCTAGTCTAGAGTATTCACATAGTCACTCATCTGGATTGTTGTGAAACACCTGCAGATGTGATTGACATTCTCCATCTGCTTTATTTAAGTGAGAAACGTTACCCTGAATAGCATACAACATCTCTCCTAATCATCTGAAGAGCAAAGACAGGTTTCCAAAGAAGAGGAGGTCCTTCCTCAAAATGGTAGAACCAATACCTTCCCTAGTTCCAAAATGATGACCTCACCTAGAAACTTCCCACTCAATTCCAGCCCAAGTGTCTAGTCTACCAGCCAGACTAGCAAGGTTTGGATTTGCTAGAC
>JADRCD010219811.1:44394-54931 GCA_019843815.1 Montemys delectorum
GGGGGGAGAGGGAGGAGAGAGAGGGAGAGAGAGAGAGAGAGAAGGAGGGGGGAGAGGGAGGAGAGAGAGGGAGAGAGATAGAGACACAGAGAGAGACAGAGAGAGACAGAGAGAGACTTATATCTGTTTGTCTGGAAAATCCTGGATGATGTAGGCCTTAATATCATGTTTAAAAGAGCTAATCATGTTTGGGTGGCATGGTGTGCTGCTCATGCCATGGTCAATGCTGCCACTCTGCTTGCCAACTTCTTGTGACAAGAGAGACGATAAGAAGCAGCAGATCTGCTCCTGTCATTAGTAATCCCACAGTGCTCTTGTGTTTCCTAAAGTCTAAGACATTTCAGTAAACATCACTGGAAATTTCTTCCAGACACTGAAAACAAAGCTTGTTGCTGGAAAGCTTACAAAATGGATTTCCCCTTCTCTGGTATCAAGCAGCAATGCTGTGATCACCAGAATTCCCAAACATAGCTCTGTCGCATCTAAAACCTTCAAGTGTAATTATGTATCAAAACACAACAGATTTAGCTTTGTGTTTTCAAAAAGAGATGTCATCCAAATAGACTTTTATCATTTCATTTTTATAGCTACTTTGGGATTTTTATGATTTTTTTTATGAGAGTTCAAAATGTGTTGCTGACATTATAATATTAATTTGTCATTCAGCAGCATTACTTACAATGAGCATTTATCAGTGTTGCACCTGGTGTTTTGAGAAATACAGATAATCATGATAATATCTCAGCTATCTGAAATGAAGGGGAAAATATCATTCTAGAAATCCTGTCTTTCCATTAATTCAGCAAATGTTTATTACATGTGTACTGTGTGTCATGCACTCTGGCAGCTTTGGGATAGAGACATGAATCAAGCACAGATCTTGCCATGAGTATTTATGATAGGCAAGGAATAGGAAGATAAACAAAAGCAATCCAAGGTGTTAGATATTTTTCCCTACTACATACACTTGGAGCATGAAAGAAATCTGTATTGTGAAGGTGATACCAGAAGTGAACCTTCAGCTTTAGGTCAATCACACATGAAATCACCAGAAATTATGGAGTAAGAGTTTTATGCACAAAGTTATGGAGTGACAGAGATTATTTTCTTGGTTTTTTGAGACAGGGTCTCTCTGTATGGCCATGCCTGTCCTGGAACTCACTCTGTAGACCAGGCTGGCTTCAAACTCAGAAATCCACCTGCCTCGGACTTCCAAGTGCTGGGATTAAAGGTATGTGCCACCACTGCCCGGCAATGATAGAGATCTTATCTTCTGGAGAATTGGTTATAGGTTCATTGCCAATCTTAACACTGTGCCTGCAGAAAAGCACTGATTTCTAAGACTAGTTTGTCATGCATGGTGCCTATAATATGAAAGAAACAGTAAGAAATAAACCTGAGAGATTAAGCAAGTCCCATATTAGGAAGAGACCTGAACCTGACAAAGGGGACTCTAACAGGCAGGCAGCAGGGAGTTGCTGCAGCTTCTGCTACCCAGGCTTCCTTAACTGCTTCTTAAAATCTAACAGTCGTGTTCCATTACACTCTATTGTTCTCTTTCTTATACACTCTTGATCCACAAAGCACTCAGCAAAAGCAAATCTCAGGACTAGGTGGTTTCACTGTTGAATTTTACCAAACTCTTAAAAAAAGTGAACACAAATCCATATGAAAGCCTTCTGAAAAGTAAATGAAAAATGAAAGCCTTTCCAACTCATTTAACAAAGCCAGCACTATTCTGAGTCCACAGAAAAATACAGGCCAGTGTCTACTATGAACATAGATGCAAATACCAGTATATTAAATCCATAACATATAAAAGCATGAGACACCATGATTAAGAATAGGAAGTTGGTTTAATATTTAAAAGTCAACTAAAGTAATATGCCATATTAATTAATATTTAAAAAGAACAATTATCTCAATAGATACAGAAAGAAAAAGCATGTGCCAACTTCCACATCCTTTATTATAAACATAGCTAACCTGCTAGGAATATAATAAAACTTCCCTAGCTCTAGGGACTTAGGTTATAGTTTAGATGTAGGCTCTTGCCTAGCATATGTAAGACTATAGGTTAAGCTCCAAGAAGAAAGAGTAGGGGGCACTAAGAAGAATCTCAAAACAACTTACAATGAATTAGAATACAACATTGGCTTATCTAGGTATACGTATGGGCATAGGTATAGGAACAGGTATAGGTATGGGTATGAGAATAGGTATGGGCATAGATATAAATGATAGAATGGAAAGTCCAGGAACAACTGATCTACAAAGGTGTCAAGGCAATCCAATGGAGTAGATAATGGTCATTTCAATAAATGGTGTTGCGACTACTGGACACCTATGCTTAGAAAATGTATCTTGACTACCACATAGCACATGAAAAATTATCTCAAAATGTGTAATGTATCAAATTCCAAGCCATAAATATTAAACTCTTTAAAAATATAGTAATAAAATTTCAAAGCATTGTGTTATACAATTATTTCTTACATAACACTAAAAACATAAGTGGCAAAAAAAAAAGAAATCAAAATACTGTGTCATAAATAATACTAAGCAAGAAGCTAAACAAGAGCAATAACTAGAGGATGGAAAACTACGTGTGAGTTATATAACTGATAATTGGATATAACTGTGTCCAAACTATATAGCAAATTTGATAATTAGAAGACAAGGAAAGCCATTTAAAAGTGGGGATTAGTAGCTTTTTAAAAAAAAATATGTTGTAATGGGTCTTAAGCATAGAAAAAGATACCATTATTCAAGAAAGGCATGCTTAAAAACCACAATGACCAGTCACTTATACCCAGTGAGATGGGAAAGATAAATGAAATAGTAAAGCAGCAAACGGACTTGTTGGTAAGGGTGTGGAAATACCAAATATTCATTAGTTTTTCTGTGACATTAATTGTTCAACAACTTTGGCAAAGCTTTCCAATTCCTGAAAATTTTGAAGAGGGTCACCATATGATGTATTCATGATAACCAGAATGCAGAAACAGCCCAGACATCTGGCAGGTGATAAGTGGATGGACCAAATGCATTATACCCATGTGATGGAATACTATTGAATGTTTTAGAGGAGTGGACCTTGGAGATAACTGTGGAAGAAGCCTATCCCAAGAGATCACATATTGTCTGATTTTATTTCTGTGACACATCTAGAGTAGGCAAATTTTTAGAAACAAAATGCAGATGAATGGTTCTTGGTACTTCTAGGCTGTACAGAGCGAATACAGACACATTGTTTCCTTGTAGAGCATAGAAATATTTTAAGTTCAGAATCTCATATTGCCTGCACAATTCTGTGAATAAACAAAAAATAGTTGATGTGGATACTTCATAAGGATATATCTCATAGTAGGGAAGTTGTAACCAATTATGTTAAGAATACACATTTGCTAGGGGGCAGAAAGTTAGGCACGGAAGTTGTTAAGGGAGATGGAATTATAGAAAGAAGAGAATTGCAGAAAAAAAAAATACCCTGTGATCTTTTCCTGAAAGAACAGATAAGATTTGGATCATTTTACAGAAAATTCCACAGAAAGTTAGCAAATTATCATATTAATGATATCAGTGAAATGTGGTTTTCACAAAAGAAAGTATGTTTATTTTATTTCTATTGACTTGTGCAAGATTACCAAGGATTTAGTTTGGGGCATGACCAATAGAGCCTCAGATGTTGATATATCATTAAAGATACCTGTCCCATTTCAGGGCGGGCCTTTTCATTCTAGCTTCTCTTGCTGAGTGATTTGAGACAATTTCCAAGAGGAAACTTTAAGGGACAGAATAAAGTGGATAGGAACCACGCCCTGCACCCGGAAACAAACTATTGCTGCCATCTGTAATTTGTTCATTCCATCACAGAGTTACACTGAATCTAGGCTGACAAGATTTACTGGATTTAGAAAATAGCTTTCACCCTGCACCAGGCATTTGAACCAGAAAAGGCAATATGATCTGCGTGGATGAATGTTCTTTCCTAAAATTGTGCGGTCATGGGATGAAGTGGGGAAGATGGGGAGAGACTGTGAATGTGGGCATGTGGACAGAATCTGCACCAGTGGGCAGGAGCTCAAGGACCCTCACATAGTTCTTCCATGAACTAACACGGTGATATTTGAAAAGTCAATTTTGAACTCCATGCAAAATAGCAGTCTATCTCAACTTATTGGCTACTAAGGAGAGTCAATTATAATAAATGCTAATTGACTTACTAATTCAAAAGTGGCTTTTGAGGGGCTGGAGAAATGGCTAAGCAGGTAAGAGCACACAGTGCCTTTATAGAAATCTTCAATGCAACTCCCAGCACCCACATTAGGAGGCTTACTACGGTAACTTTAGTTAGGACAGTGGTCCTCAACATTCGTAATGCTATGAACCTTTAATACAGTTCCTCATGCTGTGGTGACCCCAACCATAGAATTATTTCATTGCTACTTCATAACTTTAATTTTGCTACTGCTATGAATCATAATGAAAATGTGTTTTCTGATGATCTAGGAGACCCCCCTGTAAAAAGGTCATTTAACCCTCAAAGTGGTTGCAACCCACAGGTTGAGAACTAAGTAGTTAGGGGATGTTTCACCATCTTCTGACTTCTGGAGGCATTGCACAAACCCAAACTCAAGAAATACACATATATGCAATTTAAAGAACAAGCAAACACTCTCCATGTCTTTAAAAAGTGGTCCTTGAAAAAGCTATCAGCCCAATGTGGAGCCCTTTCTAAGATAAACTATGCTGATGGGTTAGTTCCAAGATCTGATTTGTTTCCCCTCCATCTGAACTGTTCCATATCATGATGTTTGGCTCAGTCGAGCATCACAAGTACTGAACCTATCTCAAGGCCTCTTCATGATCTGTAAGTGTAGTCATCTATAAAATCCTTGAAAGCACAAATGGAAACAAGCTGGATGCCCAGACACTACAGTTGCACACAACTCTGTGTCAGAAAAGCTTTGCTTTGGGGATCACATGCCACTTTTGTGGGTAATATGTACAGGTACAATATGTGGAACATGTGTACATTAATTTCCTAGAGCACCAGCTTAAAATATAATTCATATCTGTCTTCGGGTTTCATTGCTGTGAAGAGACACCATGACCAAGACAACTCTTTAATGGAACTAGCTTGGACTTTCAGAGATTTAGTCCATTATCATCATAGCAGGAAGCATAGTAGCATGCAGGCAGATATGGGGCTGGAGGAAAGTTCTATGTCTTGATCCAAAGACAACCAGGAAGAGATTGTCTTCTGCAAGCAGTCACGAGGAAGCTCTCTTCTGCACTATATGGAGCTCCTAATAGTGCTACTTCCCATGGGCCAAGCTTATTAAAACCACCACAATACCTTAGAGAGGTATGTTTTAAAATATAAGCAAAATATACATACATAGCTTTGAGTTTTCAGATTAGCCACAGTCTTAGTATGTGAGGTTTAAGTAGGCATATTTACATATCTCAACTCAGAGCCGTATAAGCTGACTGTGGGTGTTTACCACACAGCTTGGAAGTTAGCACTCATAGGGGCTGATGTAAGCTTTGATCCTAGGAATTGTTCTACAATCTTAACAGTCCCAAACTGCTCATGGATGCAAAGGTCTATGCTAAATAAGCCCACACAAACCAGGCTGTCCAAGCATAGCCCTCCCTTATTTCTTGTTCATCATGATGGTCTTTGACAGATTATTCTGATGCTATAGGAAGAAATTGAAGACAATAATGACCAAAAGAAGGCGTTAGAAATCACTTCCAGGGATCTGGGTGCAGTGAAACATACCTGTAATTCCATAATCAGAAGGCTGAAGTAGGAGGATCAGGAATCCAATGCTAGCTTGGGATAGTTTGAGTTAAGGACAATTGAGCTGCATAGAGAGACCCTATTAGAACGAGAAGAAGAAAATGGGGAGGGGGTAGGAGGGGAGGAAGAGAGAGAAGTAGGGAAGAGGAAGAAGAAGAATAGGATGGAGGAAGGCAAGGAGGAAAGAGGAGGAGGGAAGAAGAGGAAGGAGGAGGAAGGAGAGAGGAAGAAGAGGAGGCAGTTGTCACCTCTGGGAATGTAGCAGTTGATCTGTCAAATGCTTTTCTAACCTAACTGACTTTTATAAAGCTAAATAAATATTGCCATCATACAGAAGCCACATAATTTTTCGAAGTATACATAAAATTTGTGTGTTTGGGATAGAGTATTTGTGTATGGCACATGTACATGAGTATGCAAATATGCATGCAGAGGACCAAACAAGGCACTGAATGTCTTCCTGTATCGCTGTAGAACTTATTGCCCCAATGGCAATGTCTATTACTGAACAAGAAGCTAACAGTTTGTGCCAGTAAGCTTTTGGGACCCAATTGACTCTGTTCCTCAATGCTGTGGTTAGCATGCATAACTCTACTCAGCTTTTTATGTGGTTTCTTAGGATCCAGACTCAGGTCTTCATACTTATAAAGCAAGTTCCCTTACTCACTGGGGCCTCTCCATAACCCTGACAATTCTTAATAAAAGCAGGAATCATTGCTCACCACCAGTGAGGGATATTATGACACTAAGGAAATAGTCAGTAGAAATACAATATCCAATGTCCAGGAAAGCTCAGCCATCCACTGCAGAAGCAAAGAAGTTGAGAATCAAGTAGAAAAATACTCATATTATTTTATCTCATTCCATAATTTTTAATTTGTTTTTATGTCATTGATGTTTTACCTGCATGTCTATATATCTGTGTGAGGGTGTTAGGTGCCCTGGAACTGGAGTTACATACAGATAATGGGTTCTGGGAATTGAACCTGGGTCCTCTGGAAGAACAGCCAATTCTCTTAACCACTGGGTCATCTCTCCAGCCTCTCATTCAATAACCTTTAAGAACAAGTAATATTAAGACATAAGTGTTCGTGGAAATCACCTACCACAATCTGAAAACCACAGTATTTGTGAAATACATGACTATGCTTTCTAAATGTTTGTGAGACTCAGACTGACAGCACATTGTGTGTGTCATTTAAAGATAGATACCAACATTCCCTTGACCTCACTAAAAGCCCATTTTAACCTTTGTGGTACAGAAGGGTTCACAATACCTAAGGATATATATGGGTACTGAGGACATCTTACCCACCTGACTTGAAGTAAACATTCAGGTTCAGGTAGTAGTAGAGATTATAGATTATTAGTGCAGCTATCAGAGCATAAAGAGGAGATATTCCATCCACTCTGCAACTTGAGGAAGTTAAATGTTTCATGGGTTCACTGGCTTGTAAAAGTGAAGGTGGAAGTTTATGGAAGCTTGTCAAAACAGAGTAGCCATCCATAACCATTTTCTTATGGTAATTGTGTCTCTCATGGTGGTATATTTTCAGCTACTTAGTCAATATACATATGTTTGACTGACGTATACCCTTAACTCAAGGCCCCTGGCCTTGAGTACCAGGACACAAACTTCTACAGGACTAATATTTCAATAATAAAATTATAGTGTAAATGTTGGGGACAACTGAAATCTGGAGTGGGAACTCATGTCAGCTGGCTTGGGCCACAAACACCTTTACTGACTCAGTCATCTCTGCCCTCCTTGTGACTCACTTTGACATATTTGTTTCCATTTGATGATAAACTTCCTGAAAAAGCCAGCCATATTAGGTATTTTTTTTGTATTGTTGATATCTAGCACATTCTTAAATGTAGAGAGGACACAGGAAATACCTGTTGGATTGGTCTTTGAATGATTATCCTATGAACATTTAATTTTCAAAGTAGGGTGGAAAAAAAAACCTGGGATCCTCTGCAAATTGCAAACTGGGAAGATCTGGAAAGTTCTGTGTCCATCTCAGTTGTAGACCTTAGAGCTCCCAGAGAGAATTTCCCCTTCAACTTGTTTTATTTTTCTCATGAGTCACTGGTGTTAATTAGGACTGATGTCAGATGTATTTGGTAGAAACTTGAACATGGAGGTTTAAACAAGTTTGTGTGTCTCTTACAACAAGGAGTTTGCAGTAGACAGCCCAAAGCCCTTATAGATGCCTGATCAAGCTCTTTCTCTCTTTCCACTAGGATTCTTAGCATAAGCCTTCTGCCTTTCTAGTTGAGAGATGGCTATCTTTGAAAACTGACTAGAAAGAAGAATAAATGAAAATAATTAAATAGGAGAAGACAGCCATGTTTTCCTCAATTGGAAAAAAAAACTTCCAGAATACCTTTTAAAAACTTGTTTATAGTTCAATGGCCAGGGTTGAATTCCATAGCCATCTGAGGGCACAAGTCTATTCTGAGAAGGTAAGTGATAATTTCTATGTATGCTTTGCCCCTCAAACTAGAATGAGTGCCTTGGTCACAAAGAGGAATGTCTAGAACTGTCTGCCACAAACCAACTAACATCACTTCTCCGTCTAAAAGAATCTCTGTAGTAGACATAGCATCAAAGACCTTCTGATAGTACTGTGCTTCCCTAGTGCTCAGGAGCCCTGTTGGCTGTGTCCTCCTGTCTTTCTTATCTTCTCTCAGGTCAAATGTTTGCCCTGAATCACTTCTGTGGTACCTGACCTTGATCAGTTACTACTTTTTTTTTTTCTTTTTTGTTGACATCAACCCTATCTGTGAAAGTTCCATTTTAATAGTAGCTAGCCACTGAAGTCTCCATCTTCTCTTAAGTCAACTTTCTGCTGTGTAAAGAATTCATAATGTAGACTCAGGTTCCTTCCTGTCTGTCTGGGCTGATGTCCAGAGCAGACCTTGAGTGAAAGCTCTGCAGCCAGTCCCATAACACCCAGAGGAAGCTCCACACCCAGGATCAGAGGCGAGGCAGAACTAACATCTGTCCCAACACTGGGAGTAACTGGGACCAGTGGGACCAGGCACACAGGAACTCCACCAGTCCAGTGACTTGGGTTCCTTCCTGTCTGTCTGGGCTGGTGTCCAGAGCAGACCTTGGGCGCAAGCTCTGCAGCCAGTCCCATAACACCCAGAGGAAGCTCCACTCCCAGGTGACCTAACAAGCCCAGGATCACAGAATCCTAGAATCACAGGATCACAAACACAGCTTGACTCTGAGGAGTTGTGACACAACCAGGATCACAGGAAGGACAGGCTCCAGTCAGATTTAGCAAGCGCAGGTAGCACTAGAAATATCAAGATGGCCGGGGGGCAAACATAAGAAAATAAACAACACAAACCAAGGTCACTTGGCATCATCAGAAACTACTTCTCATACCATAGCAAGTCCTGGACACACCATTACACCAGAAAAGGAAGATTCAGATATAAAATCACTTCTCATGTTGATGATACAGGACTTTAAGAAAGACATAAATAGCACCCTCAAAGAAATACAAGAGAACATAGGTAAACAGCTAGAAGCCCTTCAAGAGGAAACACAAAAATCCCTTAAAGATCTTCAGGAAAACACAATCAAACAGGTGAAGGAAATGAGCAAAACCATCCAGAATGTAAAAATGGAAATAGAAGCAATAAAGAAAACAGAAAGAGAGACAACCTTGGCCATACAAAACCTAGGAAAGAAATCAGAAATCATAGATGCAAACATCACCAACAGAATACAAGAGATAGAAGAGAGAATCTCAGGGGCAGAAGACACCATAGAAAACATTGACACAACAGTCAAAGAAAATGCAAAAAGCAAAAAGCAAAAAGCTCCTAACCCAAAACATCGAGGAAATTCAGGACGAAATGAGAAGATCAAACCTAAGGATAATAGGTATAGAAGAGAGTGAAGACTCCCAATGTAATGGGCCAGTAAATATCTTTAACAAAATTGTAGAAGAAAATTTCCCTAACCTAAAGAAAGAGATGCCCATGAACATACAAGAAGCCTACAGAACTCCAAATAGATTGGACCAGAAAAGAAATTCCTCCTGACACATAATAATAAAAAAAACAAATGCACTAAACAAAGAAAGAATTTTAAAAGCAGTAAGGTAAAAAAGGCAAGTAACATATAAAGGCAGGCCTATCAGAATTACACCAGACTTCTCACCTGATACTATGAATGCTAGAAGATCCTAGGCAGATGTCATACAAACCCTACAAGAATACAAATGCCAGCCCAGGCTACTGTACCCAGCAAAACTCTCAATTACCATAAATGGAGAAAACAAGATATTTCATGACAAAACAAAATTTACACAATATCTCTCCACAAATCCAGCCCTACAAAGGATAATAGATGGAAAACATCAACATAAGGAGCAAAACTATACCCTAGAAGAAGCAAGAAGGTAATCTTTCAACAAATCCACACAAACCTTATTCCACCTCTTACAACAAAACAATAGGAAGTGACAATTACTTTTTCTTAATATATTAATATGAAAATTAATATTACCAACATATCCTAATCGATTGAAATCCAATAATATGAGGAATCAGAAATTTGTTGATTGTCATCCAATGGTCTCTCTAATTTGGTAATTGGAGAAATAGTTCCAACATTCTATATACACTATCAGCTTGTTTGTTTGTAACAGTATCTTGCTGTATACAACATAAGGGTCTTGAAATCTTGCTTCTCCTATC
>JADRCD010219812.1:5616-30623 GCA_019843815.1 Montemys delectorum
CTACATGTGATCGCGTGCGTGTGACTGAGCATGCAGGACCACCCTGTGCACTGTGATTCGCACGCTGAGTCTACATGTGATCGCGTGCGTGTCACTGAGCATGCAGGACCACCCTGTACACTGTGATTCGCACGCTGAGTCTACATGTGATCACGTGCGTGTGACTGAGCATGCAGGACCACCCGTGTCACTGAGCATGCAGGACCACCCTGTACACTGTGATTCGCACGCTGAGTCTACATGTGATCACGTGCGTGTCACTGAGCATGCAGGACCACCCTGTGCACTGTGATCCCCATGCCAAGCTTTCAGTAGTTCTTGCTAGTTACCTGGAGCTTGATCTGGGAACCTTGGGGTCCTAACTTTTTCTTGGTGCTAATAACATTTATTTGATCACTGAGTAGCTGCACAGCACCTTGCTTCAATGTCACAAAGAAAAGTAGCTGGAAAAATAGATCCTACTTTTTTTTTGTGACATTGAAGCAAGGTGCTGTGCAGCTACTCAGTGATCAAATTCTGTGTAGCCCTGGCTCTCCTGGAACCCACTCTGTAGACCAGGCTGACCTCGAACTCAGAAATCTGCCTGCCTCTGCCTCCCAAGTGCTGGGATTAAAGGCGCGCGCCACCACTGCGTGGCTTGTTTGGTTTGGTTTGTTTTTGTCAAAGTGTGATTTTTGAAACCTGGGATGAGTGCAGGAAAAATTCGGGTTTCGGGACTCCTTATGAGTTTCTCAAAGTCTGGTATCTGGAAACCGACGCCATGATCGCCTCCCCAACAACTCTACAAAGCCCCGCCCCCAAAACCACAGTAGGTGTCAATTTTACTCTCAGCCTACAGTGAAAGGTGGAGATAAAATCTAACCAACTCCCTCCCCTAACAAAAAAATATATACTGATCCCCAACTGCAGAGATGACCCACTCAAACCTCTGGGCGAGTCGCCGAACATCGAGACCCTTACAAACTACCCATCCATCGCCCGCTCCTCTCGGCGCTACCTGTTGCCATGGTGATGAAGACCGGCTCCCGCTGAGGCTCAGGCTGTGGTCGCAGCAGGCTGGAGAGGCTGAAGACCGCGCTGGATACGCTGACCAGCAGCCAATCCCCGTCCAGGGCCCGCGGGCAGTTCGGCTGCGGAATCAGACTTCTAGCCCACTGCGCCGAGGCGGGGAACGGGACGAAGCGGCTCATCTCGCAGTGAGGGGCGGAGGCGCCTGCGGGGTACCGCCTGAAGGCGGCCAGGAGCATGCGGGCCGGGTCTGCGGAACCGAAAAGGGTGGGTGTGACGGTAGCACCACGGTAGCACCGGCTGGAGACGTGCTGACTCTACACAGGCCGGAAGGCACGAACTAGCAAAGTAGTGAGCATCCAAACTTATTTACAAAAGGGAAAACTGAGGCCCAGGGTCCCTGCGTGAGCTAAGAGGAGGCGACAGATGCAGGTGAGTCCCGAAGACTCACCATCCACCTTGAAGTATAGCTTAGGGTCAACATCTGGCCGGGGCGGCGGTCCCCTGGGTCCATGGCGCAGTAGCAATGTGGCCGGTTTCTTGGACAGGCCACCTCCACCGGCATTCTCCACGAACCAGCACTCGATCGCCTCTGGTCCAGCCGAGACGACGGTCGCCAGGCCTGGGGGAGAGGGGCTCCGGTGACCAGGCGGCCACAGGGTGTCTGGCGACCGGCCCGCCCCTTCAGACCCGCGACGGGACCACCTCCCCTCTCCTTCCCAGTGTGCCCTTTCCTAAACAAGAAATGGGGGTCCGCTCACCCAGTGCCACAGCGACGAGCGGGAGCAGAGGCTTCATGGCGCTGCGATCTCTCCTACCGAGTCTCCGCTTCCCCCTTTCACTTTCATTTTCCCTCAAGGGCCGGGGTGAGGAACAGGAAATTCCCCGATCTGGTCAGGTGAGGGCGTGGCTGCACGTCGGAGGAACGCCGCCCACAAAGGCCAAATCGAGATGTCGAAACCCTGTCTCTCCTGCCACTCCTCGCCCGGCACCCACCCCCGTGGATTACCCGGCAGCGCCAACTTTGAGCCCTTTAGCAGCCTAGGTTACGCCCTCCGGCTGCGTCCTCTCTGCCCCACCTCCCTTAGAGCCACACTCCCGCGGTCCCAGACCTATGACAGGGCCCAGCAAACAGAGGGGTGTTGGGAAGCCAAGTGAAGTGACCAATAAATATTTTAATCACCGTTAAAAGACCTATACTACGCGGCTCCCTTGTCTCCACCCACTTTCATGCCAACCCAATATGGGATCCCCATGGCAAGAGTGGGATAGTACAGAAATAGGGGGGCGCATCCTCGTCCCACAACACAAACACAGACTTCAGGCACAAACTAGCACGACCTGACTGTTGGCCCTGTGACTCCAGGATGCTCTAAAGGTCCCTTTTCCCACCGTGTTGGCACTACTCCGTGAAGGTGGGGCTCTGGTGTGCTCAGGGGAGAAGAGGAAAACCGGCTATGTTCTGGACATATCGAGGAAGGGGTTGAGGAATGAGATGGGCCGGCGAAGGTGCAACCCACGCCCTCCTCTAGACTATGTACAAGTCCACGGGGATAAGGGAAGACTTCGGTGGGGGAAACCCGGGAGCCATGTTGCCCTTAGACTAAGCTCCCCAATTGCCTGCCCTTCAGTGTGCTGCTCCTCCACCCCCACTGAAATCCATCTCCACTTTGTGCACGCTGGGTGGGGACCAGACACGCCTATGGGCCGGGGGCGTGGCCGAATTTGTCTCATCGCTGCTCCCCCCACCCACTGCGGAAGACTCCCTCTTGGGTTGCAATAGTGGTCCAGAAGGTGCCCCGGGTCCGGGTCCGGGTCCAGGTACGGATCCGGCCCCGCCCACGCCCATCTGGTGCCGGCGCTCACAGTGTCCCCGGTGACGCATGAAACTGTCCCGCCACATGAACTTCTTGGCGCAGACGCTGCATTCGTATGGCTTGAGGCCCGTGTGTGTCTTCATGTGCTCGGTCAGGTGGTGTTTCATCTTGAACTTTTTGTTGCACACGGGGCAGTCAAAGGGTCGCAGGTTAAGATGCATATTCACGTGCCGGTCCCGCATGCTCTTATGTGAGAAAGCCTTCCCACAGTGGCACAGAAAGATCTTATTCCCGTCGCTGTTGCCTGTCCCTCCAGGGGCCCCGCCAGAGCCACTGGGTATGCCCATCCCCACCGCAGAGGTGCCCCCCAGAGTCACTGCCCCGTGCTCAGCGGTGCTCCCTGGTGGCTGGCCTGGAGCCTGTGAAGAGGAGGAGGGGAAAACCAAGATCTGGTTGCTCGGCACATCCAACGGAAGGAGGGGTCGCGGAGGGTGGGTGAGGGCATAGGAGGAAGGGGTGGGTCCTCCGGGGTCATCAAGCCCTGCCCCAGCGCCCCCACCCTCATAGGGGCCGAAGTCATTGGAGGATTCACAGAAGTTGACCTGTTCCTCCCCCTTGTCTGCGGGCTCCGTCAAAGTCCGAACATCACTGATACTGAGGGTAGCCTCGGGCTCTCCCCCTGCAGGAACCCCAGAGCCGCCCCCCAGTTCCTCATCCTCGTCATCCTCACAGGTCAACACCAGATCTTCCTCCTCTTCCTCATCCTCGAGATCCGGGTCTTGGTGGACCAGGGCCGGTGCAGGGCAATCTCTGGCCCGCTTCACATACACCCAGTGTTTCTGTGGCACTGCACTGGCAGGCATGCAGTTGGGCCTCCGGAGCCCGGCCCCGGGGGCCACCGCCCCCCTCCCATCCCCACCGTCATCGCAAAGCTCATCGGCCTCCAGCAGCAGCTTCCCGGAGGTGGTACCCGCACTGCCGACCACGGGGGCTGGGAACACGGGGCCACCGTCCCGACGGTTCCCACTACCCGCTGCCGAGGCCACAAACGCATCCTGGGAGGAAGAGGAGAAATCAGTCGACTCCCGGGGGCTGAAGTAGTTGCTACTGCTGGGAGACTGATTCTCACTGGCCCTGCTGGAGGTATGGGACCGGACGGAGCCCACGGCGGCAGGGGCGACAGTGCCCCCACTCCCTGAAGGGACACTGGCACCGGGGACAGAGACAGAGGGGGCTGCGGCAGCAGTGACAGTGGCCGCAGTGGCTGAGGATCGACCCTCCCGCAGGAGTTCGGTGCACTTATCCACAATGTGCCACATCTGGAGGACCGAGCCCACCGTGAGGAAGTTGACAATGTCCGCAGCGGCCATGCTGAGGCGGCCCGTGTAGGCAGAGGCCAGGACAGTCTCGAAAGCACCTGGGTCCATGACACTTGGCAGGGAGATGGAAGTCATGCCTTTGAGGAGGACCTGGTCGTGGAAGTACGGAGAGGAGGCCGCCAGGACGGCCCTGTGGGCGCGGAACTCGCGTCCCTGCACGCGGATGGACACATCGCAGAGCTGACCCTGGAGCCTCTGCTGGTTGAGGGACTCCAGGAGGGCACTGGTCACCTCGGGAAAGGACACGTGGACCACTGCGGCCGCCGGCAGAGGCAGCGGCGGGGGAGCCAGCGACAGAGGCAGTGGGAGTGTGGCCCCACTGGGGGACAGAGGAGATGGCTCCATGTTGTGGAAGGAGATACCCCCCCAGCCACAGGAACAAGGGAAAGAAGAGGGCGGCCGGGGGGGTCTCTAGGGGGAAAAAAAAAAAGAAGAGCATTTTGAAAAGACATAGCCCATCACAGCATTATTAAAAAAAAAAAACCCACTGAGACAGGGACACCTGTCAACCCCATGGTACAGACGGGGCCACTGAGGCTCACTGTTAAGTTAAACATCCCCAAGGACACCGATCCAGCAACATCAAGCCGCAGCGCTAGCAAAGAAAGTGTGCCAACTCCGACTTTAGTCCTCCCTCCTGGGTCAGGAAATGGGGGGCTCTCAGGGAACGCGTGTCTATCCTACTCTACAGCCGCCCGCCCGCGAGCCTCACTCTCACATAACGCCCCTCCTGGGTGTCACCTACCGATATTCTCGGGGTGAAGGGCTGGCCGCCACAGTTCTCAGGCTCCGCCCCCTAAGCCCCCGGCGAACCCCGCCCCCGCCCCCTCAGGACCCTCCAGGGCTCCGCCCCCTAGATCCCCGACCCCGCCTCGTGTTTGCCCCCGCCCCCGAACCCCGCCCCCCACTCCTCCCCAATCGCGCCTTCCGACTGTTCCCCGGCCTGAGGGGGACCCCCAGCCCCGCGCGCCCCCGCTTACCTGGCCGCGCGCCCCCGGGCCCCCCCCTCACTCAGCGACCAGAGCCGCAGCCCCAGCCCCTCCCGCCGCCATCTTGTGCCGACTCCCTCCGCCCTCCGCCTCCGCTCCGCCTCCCGGACCTGCGACCTTAAAGGCGCAGGCCAGCACCCCTCCTGTGGCGGTGGGCAAAATTCGACCGACACCGACACTTCGCCTTTAAAGAGCCGGCGCTTCATTCCGCCTTAAAGGTGCCAGGTCCGCTTCTGCGGCTGAGGACTCAGGGACCGATTTGGCCGAAGCGCTCGTTCCCCTTTAATCCTCCAAGCCTACCTTTTCCCATTGACCTGTACTGGCTTCCGCTCCCCAGGCTCCACCCCGACCTCTGGACCTTAGCTCGCTCGCGGGATCTAACCGCCCCTTGCCCAGCATATGACAGAAGCCCCGCCCCCTCCCTCCAGGCCTGGATTGGCCAAATAACCTCGAGTCAGCCCCTGATTGGCTTTTTCACTCATACCGCTCAAAATGAGAAAGTAAAGCGGCTTAGGAAGGCTTCGGAAGCACTTATCTTTCCGAGCCTTAGGGGAAGGGTTAAGGATGAGAACACCCTAAAGAGAGGTCTGCGAGGGCTAGGCTTGTAGAAAGGGCAGATCCAGGTGACAGCTGCCACAGGAGAAAGACAAAGTAAAGGAAAAAATACAATAAAAAGAAATTCATTGTTTATTAATGTGTCTGTAAAACTTAAAACATCTGATTTTTTTTTTTTTTTTTTGTCAAAAGAAACACCACCAAAACGGGAGGAGCTCTGTCCACCTTTTGCTCCGTCATCTTCCAACAGTCATACAAAACTTTCTGGATGCAGGGAGTTGAGGGACTGCTAATCAGAGTCTGAGAGCACGATGATCTCCTCAGGATCGCACTGTGTACCAACACTCGTCTGCAGACAAGGCGGGAGAAAGACGGGTGAGCCAGGCACGGTGGCCCATACCTTTAGTCCGAGCACTCAAGAGGCGGAGGCGGAGGCAGGCTGATATCTGAGTTTGGGGCCAGCCTCGTCTACATACAGAGTTCTGGGACAGTCTGGGCTTCACAGACTCTGCCTCAAAACCAAACAAATCGGGATGAAGGGCTCGAGATGGCTCAGCCACTAAGCACACTGCTGCATTGCAGAAGTGGGTTGTGTCCAGAACTCACGTGGCGTGGCGGCTTACTGCCTTCTCCATGAGTGACTCCAGATCTCGAGGATCAGATGCCCTCTCCTGGCCTCCATGAGCACCAGGCACAAGTGTAGCACACAGACATACATGACAACAAAACACCTATTTACACAATATAAATCAGCTTTTGTTTTCCATGGCCTCACTATGTAACCTGTCCGCCTCTGCCTCCTGGGTGCTGGGGTAAATCTAAACACACACACACACACAGCCAGTCTTTGAGACTGTGGGTTCTTTTTCCGCCCCCATCACTAGATAGGAAAGAAAGAATAGAGGGGAGAGACAGGGATATCTGAATCTAGTGTCTCTCTTCTTGTTTGTTCTTTGAGCAAGACTACTAACAAACTACCACCAAGCCCTAAACTACCACCAACCATGCCTCATGGTGGAGGCTGGGGAGGGCCTCGGGGAGGCCCCACAATTTATATGCTCTCCTGGAAAGTTCCCAGAATCCCAAAAATCACATCACACAACCAAAGCAACTGTCTGTACCGGGCAAAGCCACATCTCTTGGAGCTCAAGGCCAATCACAGACAGCTGCAGCGGTCAGTTGGAAGTGGCCCCATATCCCACACCTGGGATTAAAATGAAAACCTATCTCACTAATTTTTTTGTTTGTTGGTTGGTTTTTGGGTTTTAGGCACAGTTTCTCTGTGTAGTCCTGGCTGCCCTGGAACTCACTTTGTAAACCAGGCTGACCTCAAACTGAAGAGAGATCCTCCTGCCTCTGCCTCCCAGGATCAAAGGTATGCGCTGCCACCACGCAGCTCTGAGTTTTTATAAAAAAAAAAAAAAAAAAAAAAAAAAAAAACAAAATTCCGGGCTGGAGAGATGGCTCAGCGGTTAAGAGCACTGACTGCTCTTCCAGGTCCTGAGTTCAAATCCCAGCAACCACATGGTGGCTCACAACCACCTGTAATGAGATCTGACCCTCTTCTGGTGTATCTGAAGACAGCTACAGTATACTTATATATATAAAGTAAATAAATAAATCTTAAAAAAAAAACACCAAAATTTCAAAATTGTCACTACACACAGGTGCTTGCACATGCACACACACACACACACACACACACACACACAGGGGCGGATGGAAAAACGGAGTAGTAGGTGCGATAACCACAGAGAGGGAAAAGGTGAGAATGAATTGCCAGGGGACATCGCCCCAACTTACCTTATAAATACAGGGCCGGAGAGACTGAGACTGGGGGATTTGGAGAACCAGGGATGGAGAAGGGCTGCACAGGGAGCTGGTCACCAGTTCATGGCTGGGAGAGTCCACCCTTGTGGAGGAATCAGCCATAGGCGCCACAGAGGCCAAGGAGGGAGACGAAATAGGCAGGACACTTGTCTTCCACCCACTGTCCTGCTGTGCCATCTGCTTTTTTATATAGCTAAGGACAGAAGAGAAATGAGAGAGAGAGGGCCTGAGGCCGCAGGGAGATCTAGGACACCAGGCTCCCTTCAGAGAGTCCTGCCTCCTTGGCCTGCCTTCCTCCTCACCCAGTGTTACCTGTTTTCTAACAGTCCAGAGCCCAGTTGCTTCTTCTCCTTCCGAAATCTCTTGCTCGGGGGACCGGCATCTCGGCACGGGCGAGAAGAGACGCGCCCATTGAAGGACGCAGAGGTAACCATAGCTGCCCCATTTTCCAAGATGGTGGGGAGGGAATCTTCTGACTTTTTCCTGGACGAGAAAATGTCCCTTTCCTCAGGGGAAGGGGTGGTAGCCTCAGGCAAAGCCTCAATCTCTAGCTCAACAAGCTGGGACACAGGACTCTCGTCCCCCAGGAGCCGCTCTTGGAGCTGTTCTCCACTGCTTTCAGCGTCGGTGCTGGGAGGGTCCAGGGACACTCCTGGCGGTGACGCTGACGCTGGCATCTCTGTCTGTCCTCTCTTTTGCTGCTCCTCAGGGGACCCGAGCCCTTCTTCGGGCTCTGAGTTCCTTCTACAGAAAACGTTCAAAGGGGATGTGGGACTCTTGTCTCCTTCATTATCTGCAAAAAAAAAAACAAAAAAAAAAGGGGAGGGGTGGATGAGGACAGGGCTCATGGGGAGCTATGCAAAGGATGGAGATGGAGGAGGAGGAAGAGGAGGAAGAGGAGGAGGGGGGGAAGGCTCAGCAAGGAACTCATATCCGACAGAGCAGAACTAACACCATGGGGTGCTCCCCACAGGAGAGCTCTGTTTACACATATACCTCCTTCTTCCTTTTCTTCATCACCCCCCTGATCTTCCTGCAACTGTTCTAGATCCTCATCTTCATCTTCAGTGGCCTCTTCCTCCTCCTCCTCCTCCTCTTCTTCCTCCTCCTCCTCCTCCTCCTCATCATCATCATCACTTTCCTCATCGTCCTCATCGTCGTCGTCGTCATCATCTGTCTCAGCTTTGGAGGTAGCAGGGCACTCCTGGGATGCCATTCCGCTAGGGCCCTGGGGGAAAGAGGAGCCTCTCATAAGGAATCCCTTGCCCCAGAGCTTTTTAGTAGAAGGAGGACTTGACTCTGGGAACTCACTAGTGTTAGACAAGCACGTCACCAGTGTCCTTTCCCTGCTTCCATCCGCTGCTCCAGGAGTCACCCTGGAGTCCCTGGTGGGAGTGCAGGGTGAAGACAAGATCTGACAGGTGTTTAACCCTTCCATACCTCACCAGAATCCGAGGCGGCTTTGGGGCGCTCTGAAGACTGGGAGGCAGCGCCTGAGAGCCGGGCCCGTCTCTTCTGTCTCTCGCACTCCTGAGTCTTGTCTTGCATCATTGCATACTTGGAGATGACGTCATCCAGCCTGTTCATGGCCAAGGTTCGATTTTCCCGAAGGCGGCGAGCCAGTGTGGGATCAGACAGTGCGGGGTCAACGCCTGCGTAGGAAAACAGATCAGAGCTCCCAGTCCCAATCCTCCAAGGGATTAGAGATGCCTCCATTCAACCTCAAGAGGCAGCTCCCAGGAGCTTCCTACCTGGCCTATAGTCATCTGTGAGGTGGCAACCAAAGTTGTAGATGAGATCCAGGTGGCGGCGCTCCTGTAACCTGACACCCACGTCCCGGAAGGCGTCCTGAGCCAAGAGCTGAAGCTGCTGTCTGGAAAGGCCCAGACTGTGCCTGGTCGCTGCCTTCTCCACTGCTCTCAGCACATCTCCATAGTCGGGGAAGGTGTCGGGCCCCGGCTTGTTGATGAGCCGCTCAATGCGTCTGTTGACCTCTGGGTATCGGGTGCCTCGGTATGGAATTCGCTGCTCTATGACCCGCCCAGTCAGAGAAGAGCAGTCCTTCAACTCACACAACCGCCCAAAGAGGCGGATTAGTTTCCTCTTCAATCGGGCCTCCTGCAAATATGAGGAGTCTGGGTCATCCAGCTCTGACAGATCCAACTCCTTCTCCTGCAGCCGCCGGATCTCTGCTACATACAGGGCCAGCAGTTGCTCCAGGCGCTGGATCTGCCTCCGGGAAGCACGAGTCCTTGAGGCCTCAGAGGCAGCGGTTTCAGTGTTTGTAAGGTCAGAGGGGGGATCTGTGGGAGGGTTACCACCAGACGGTTCACTGGCCGTTGAGGCTGCAGGAGCTAAGTTCAACTTCTTCTTGGTTGAGTGAGCTTTAAGGACGGTGCAGAGCTCATTAATGTAGACATAGAGCTTGGCTGGCCGCTTCTGAGACCGAGACAGAACCCTGGAGAGGATGTTGCAGAACTCTGTGGAAGCCAGGAACACAGACTGGGCACGCTGCTGCAGTTTGTGGAGGAAGGGAACCACCTCGGGGTGGTCTGACGTGTGCATCTTACACAGTTCAAGGAACTAGATGGTTCAAGGGAAGGGATGGGAAAACGGAACAAAGCAAGATGGAGTCAGAGAGGGATCAGAACAATCAGCCAACCAAACACCCCTTTCCCTGGGATCTGCCCTATCATATCACAGTGGATCACATCTTTTTTCTTTCTTTTTCTTCCATTTATTCTACATATTGAGTACAATGTCGCTCTCTTCAGAGACACCAGAAGAGGGCATCAGATCTCATTACAGATGGTTGTGAGCCACCATTTGGTTGCTGGGAATTGAACTCAGGACCTTTGGATTAGCAGCCAGTGCTCTTAACTGCTGAGCCATCTCTCCAGCCCAGTGGTTCACATCTTTAATCCCAGCTGTCAGGAGGCAGAGGCAGGTAAGAACTCTGTGAGTTCAAGGCCAGCCTCATCTAGACAGTTCCAGGCTGCCTGGGCCACAAAGCGAGACCCTTACCTCAAAAGCAAAAGCTTACCTCTTCAAACAGCTTCTCGTTATCCAACTTGTAGCACTTCCTGCTACCTGAGTTACTGCTCCCTCCATCCACCTGGGGCTCAGGGGGACCAGAGGCTTCTGGTCCTGGTGAGACAGGATTGAAGGGGAGGTTGGAGGGCCCTGGCTCAGTGGCTGCTTCATCCTCATCGTCATCGTCAAGCACAATGATGCTGTCATCGGTGGCCATGGGGGATCAAATCCCCCTGAGGGAGAAAGCATCGGAATGGTCAGAATTCTGGAAGGGGAAGGGCGCCTCGGGAAGAGCCCCCTCCTGTTTCGTCCCACCCCGTCAGATACCTAGGGTTTCAGAATAGCTTAGTCCGTCCCAAGCTGTCTTCAACGCCTGTCCTGGGCAACTATCACTATCAAGCAGCTCTGGGGTAAACCTCCCGATCGTCTTAAATCCTCACCCTGAACTCCGCCCCCCCCACCCCCCATCAGTCAATGTCCTGTCTTTCGGTTGCGTTTTCCCACTCTCTGTCCTCCGGTAAGTTTTCGGTCTTACTCCCCATCCAATGGGGTACAAGGTCCCACCCTGCTCTCTCTCGAGTTTTTTTTTTTTTTTTTCTGTCGACAGAAACCAACACCTTGTCGATGCCACCTTACGGGTCTGCCCCACCTCTCGCCCTCACTCACACACACACACACACACACACACACACACACACACGACAGTCCTCTCCTAGTTCGTCCTAACTCCCAACTCTTGGACTCCGGAGGCGCATGGGTCTCCCTCTCAGGAGCCGGGCGTCCTCTCCGCTCCTACACTCCTCTCCACGTCCCACCTTCCTCAAGCCGGGACTTCAGGCTGGTGGAGATTGTCCCACCTCCAGTCCCCTCCCTCTCACCGCACCCCGGGCTCCCCCATTCTCGGGGACTCGTAACCGACAGCGAGCCCCACCACCCGGCATTCCCAATGCCTGGGCTTCTAGCCCCAGGCGAGGGACAGTCTCCAGCCTCCGCTTCCCGCCAAGTAACCCTCTCTCCGCGTTCAGCCCTAGGCCGCCACACTCCCCTTCAGGGCTAGCCAAGGTACCATGCAGGCTCGCCCCGGAGACCCGTCAGGCGGGCCCTGCCGATCCTTCGCCTTCGCCACGCCTGCGCCGCCACCCCCCGCTCCGCGCACGACCTGGCCCCCACCTCAGAAACGGTCCCTCGAGGATCCCCTCAGCGCGGATCGCAAATCCTCGCATAGTTCCCTCCGCCTTTCTTTCCCCCACCCCCACCGCAGGCCCTACAACAGACCGGAAGACGCAGAGTTCCCGCCTGAAGCACCTGAGGGCGGCCATATTGCTGTACGGGAGCCGGGGAGACGCTGGGAACCGGAAGCGACGTCCGGCCCGCCCACCTAGGCCGCCGCTCCGCGCGCTCTGACGCACGAGGGGGCGGGGCCGAGGGCCAGGTCGACGGGGCGCGCCATCTTGCCGTACGGCACCGGCCTGCTCCGCGAGGCGTGGAGCCTCTTTGCGCCGGGAGCTTGCCGGAGCCACTCGGCCAATCAGAAACTTCCTGTCTCAGACCCGCCCCCCCCAACCCCAGGCCATGGGGTGGAGTCGCATCGGGGAAGACCCCGCCCTCCATCTTAGGAGGAAGGAATCTCAAGCAGGTACCTAAGGAACTGCCGGTGTCTCTATGGCTGTGCGGGGCTCCCGGGGACGAAATAAAAGATTTTTGTTGTTGTTTGGTTTTTCGAGACAGGGTTTCTCTGTGTAGCCCTGGCTGTCCTGGAACTCACTCTGTAGACCAGGCTGGCCTCGAACTCAGAGATCCGCCTGTCTCTGCCTCCCGAGTGCTGAGATTAAAGGCAAACGCCCGGCTAAAAGATTTTATTTTCCTGCCCTGGGTTGGTTGGTGTAAGCCTTGCAACTCCCTTCTTTGCTCTCCCCCGGGCCCCGAGTTCCACCGCCTGGTTGCCCAGGCTTGCCCTTCCTTTCGAGAGGGGGCGTGCACCTCCAGGCTGCCCAGTCCGGTGTGGGTCAGGTGCACACGCACACGCACAGACACACACGCATACAAATGAGCACAGCATGCTGCTGGAGCGAGGGATTGTTATTATTGCCGTCGGCGGCTGGCAGCTCAATCTGCAGCACTGAGGTTAGGACCGAGCCTCCCCCCCTCGGTGCGAACCGTGGCCCTCTGGCTCTCCCAGCGTCGTTCTGACCGTACAGAAGGCGGTGCTCCGCGGCGGGGGTGGGGGGGTTTGCAGGACGTGAGGTCGAGCTGCTCGGGCTTGCGGGAGAAGCTGTGCAAGCTGCCGCTGGGAGCGCTGGGAAACGAAAGGAGGCTCTTAAAATCCCGCGGGGGTGTCTCCTTCTCCGGGAGAGCTGCGGAGAGAAGGAAGGGGTGGGGGGGGAACCACTGTGATGCCCCGGGCGGCGAGGCGAGGTCCGCAGGTGTGCTGATGACGAAGCCTGATAAGTCAACACCCTTTGCGCGGAGACCTGGTCTCCGCAGCCTTCCTTCCTTGGGGGTGGGCGTCTTGGCAATTTGCAGGACCAAGAAAGATGCTCAGCTGCTCTCCGAGGACCCGAACTTCAAACTTAAGCCCACCTCCTCGCTTCCCATCCGCTCTTCTGGGCTCTTACATTTCAGTGGGGGCGGGGCGGGATGGGATGGGATGGGGGGGGGCTCTCCAATGGCTAACCGGACTCTTAAGAGATAATGAAGGATTTAATTTTCATATCCTTGGGTTTCCCTGAAATGAAGGTTCCCCATCTTTTCGCAGTTATTTATATGCCGTTTGACGCGCGTGCCAGTGTAGGTCTCCACACGACAGGAGTGCAGGTGCCTTCTGAGAGGCCTTTGAGAGCACCTGTTACTCTTGCACGTTCAATTCCCAGCACCTGCCTAGGGTGACTCACAGCCATCTGTAACCCTAGTTCCAGGAAATCCAATAGGCTTGTGTGTGGCGAGCACACATGCATGCAGGCAAACCATCCTTACACATAAAGTCAAGTAAATGTATATTTAAAGTTAATCGTTATAAAAACCGACAGCAAGCCAAGGGAACAGGGAAGAATGGTCAGGGGCAGGCGGTGGGGAGTTAGGAGGTGAAAGATAGAGAGTTCTCTGTCTAGACAAAGCTGGCTTGTGGCACCGACCAACTTGCAGAAGCCAAGGTTACCTGCCCCAGATAAGAGCTATTAAGGTTCCATCAGAAATGAGGAAGGGGAGCCGGGCGGTGGTGGCGCACACCTTTAATCCCAGCACTTGGGAGGCAGAGGCAGGCGGATTTCTGAGTTCGAGGCCAGCCTGGTCTACAGAGTCAGTTCCAGGACAGCCAGGGATACACAGAGAAACCCTGTCTAGAAAAACCAAAAAAAGAAAGAAAGAAAGAAGAAGAAGTGAGGAAGGAGGCTCCTGAGAATCCCCACCCATCCCTAAAGAGCTATTGGCCATTAACTGTTGTTGAGGGAGTCTTTTTCTGCCGCTAGTAAATCCAAGGAACTCTAGTAGGTAACTCCTAGGTATGCTCATGCAAATGGTCCTAATTAAACTGAGCAGGAAAACAAAAAAGACTGGGAGGCAGAATCAGCTTGGAGGACTAAAAGCTTCCCTGGGAGAGGGAGGGAGGGAGGGAGGGGGATTCAAGAGAGAAATGAAGGTGAAAATAACCACAACTCACTACACATAATGAGCAAAATTAAACATGACGTCCGTTTTACGTGGTTTGATCCATCTTGCAATTATCACAACTCTTCAGAGTAATTTGATGCATCCGGGCATCTGCCTGCGTGCATGTATGTGCACCTCTTGTGTGCCTGATGCCCATGAAGATCAAAAGATGGTTGACAGACCCCAGGGACTGGAGTTGTGAGCCACCTTACTGAGAAACAGTGGACAGTAGCTGGGTATGAGGAGTATGCAGAGCTGGGGTTAGGGAGGTCCTGACCTGGAGCAGGGTGCTAATGTTCCTGCTTTGAAATGTATAAACAGGCCCCCGCCAGGCAGTGGTGTCGCACCCCTTTAATCCCAGCACTTGGGAGGCAGAGGCAGGCAGACTTCTGAGTTCGAGGACAGCCTGGTCTACAGAGTGAGTTCTAGGACAGCCAGGGCTACACAGAGAAACCCTGTCTCCAAAAATAACAAAAAAAAAAAAAAAAAGAAAGAAAAGGAAAGGAAAGAAAGAAAGAAAGAAGGAAAGAAAAGAAATGTATACCGGATATTGGTGAGTAGGAACTAGAAGCAAGGGCTCTGATTTGGTGAAAGGCACCCCAGGCAAACTTCACTTATGTCGCTTTTCCCAGAGGCAAGGGAAACATCCCTGCTGTAGACAAGAACCAGTTTCACAAGTTCCTGGGGGAATTCTGGCCTTTAACTGCCAGAGACGCTTCTGGAGTCCAGGGTGAGGTGGGCCAAGACTCCTTTCTGGACCTATGCACGCCCTAAGACCTAACATGTCCCAGCTGTATCGCTCCTGGATAGACACTTGAAGAAACCTAAGTCAGAATGCCAGAGAGACACACGAACACCCATGTTTATTGCTGTAGCAATCCCAAGAGCCAAAAAGAATGGAAGCAGCCACCACCAGCCCATAAAACAGACAAAATGATGCTCGCTTTGGCAGCACATATACTAAAATTGGAACGATACAGAGAAGATTAGCATGGCCCCTGCACAAGGATGACACGCAAATTTGTGAAGCGTTCCATATTTAAAAAAAAAAGCAACAACAGACAAAATGTAGTAAGGACATACAATGGAGTCTTACAGCTGGGAAGAAAAACTAAACCTTGATACTTGCAGGAAAACAAAAGGAAATAAAATATACTCTTAAGGGCTGGAGAGATGGCCCAGTGGTTAAAAGCACTGACCACTCTTCTGAAGGTCCTGAGTTCAAATCCCAGCAACCACATGGTGGCTCACAGCCATCTGTAATGGGATCCAATGCCCTCTTCTGGTGTGTCTGAAGACAGCGACAGTGTACTCACATATAATAAATAAATAAATCTTTTTTTAAAAAAGGAAAGACATTCTTAAGCAAAATAAGCTATTCAAAAGGAAAAATTATTCCTTGTATTCTCTCACGTGGGCTCTGAAATTACATTTATATACTGTATGTATGTAAGGGTAGGTGTGTGTGTGTGTGTGTGTGTGTGTGTGTGTTGCAGACCTGAGTCTGGTTCCCAGTACCCACTTCAGGTGACTTACAATCTCCTCTAACTTCAGCCCCTAGGGATCCAACACCACCCTCTAGCTTCTGCAGGCACCTGAACTCACGTGCACAGACGGCACAGACAGGCAGATAAACAAAGATGATCTCAGAGTGTTGTTGGCCTGAACCATCTCTTCCACCCCAATCTCCTCGCGAACATCTCCGTTCTCACCTCAGTAGCGAGGACGGGTTGTCTGGGACAAGGAAGACGACGCTCACAGTTCCAGAGCTGCCTCCTCCTCAGGGGTCCTCAGGAGCCAGTCCTGAAACTTGGCCCATGGCAGGGGCCACAGCAGTTTGTAAGCAGCCTCCAGCATCAGCAGCGTCAGGCAGAGGACCAAGAAGGTGAGGAAGATCTTGTCCAGAGCGCGCCGCACGGGCCCCCGAGGAGGAATGGGACCCTGGGCAAATGCTAAGAACACGTCCCCCTCCTCCACACCGCCCTCTTCCTCTTCCGCCATTTTCAAGTACGGTGGGTCGGACAGCTGGCTAACTCCGTGTGGGGATGGAAGGCCCTGGCTCAGCACTGCCCGGATTAAAGGGTAAGGGTGTGATGATCCTGCAGCTGCTGGGGTTGACCCTAATTCACGAACCCAGGTAGAAAGGAGAGAAAGGCTTTTGAGTTTGACGGCATTTTTTTTTTTTTATTTCTTTATAAGTTTTATGACTTTGTGAGCGTGTTAACTCTTTCTCCCTTTACCTGGGCTCTCAGGATGGGTCGGGGTGTCAGACTTCCCCCATGAGCTGTCTCAGTGGCCCAGAACAATTAAATCACTTTGCCTGACGAGAGGTCAGGCTGTATAGCCAGCTTTAACATACGTATTGGAAACAGAAGACCCACCCGTTATAGATCTTAACTGGAGTGGACAGGCATTCCTGGCCTCAAGGGCCCAGGGTCAGTTTGGGGCCTCTCCTGACAGAGAAGGAGCAAGCGGCTGTAACAACAGGTCAGGGTGGCGTTGTGTCTTCTAACCCCGGGTAAAGAAGGGGTTTGGATCTCTTAGCCCAAGCAGGCAAGTTCCCTCCTGTCAGATTTCTGTGGGTGGTCCTCAGATTGGCTGAGTGGCACATGCCTGAAATCCCAACCCTCGGGATGCTGAGGCAGGAGGATCAGGGTCACTGAGTGTTGTGTTTTATAAAAAGATAAGGAGATGAAGGGATATGTTTGGTGGGGGTGCGGTAAGGTGTGGGGGATGAGGGCGCCTCTGCAGGCCCATGCTGAGGCGTCCCTTCCCCCTGAGGGACCAGCCACGTGAAGGTATAGTATAGAATAGAGTCTATTCAGGGCATGGGGAGGGGAGTTGAGGGAGTAGAGACAGAAAGGCGGGGTGGGGGGGGGGAGGGAGGAGGCCACCAGGGGCCTGCCGTGAGCATGTGGAGAGGGAGGGAGGAAGGGAAGAGGGGAGGGGAGGGTAAGAAGCAAGAGGACAGAGCAAGAGAGCTAGAGAGAGTAAGGCGGGGCAAGCAGCCCCTTTTCCAGTGAGTCAGGCATACCTGGCTATTACCAGGTAACTGGGGCGGAGCCCAGACTAAATGCCAACACTGAAAGTCTGAGTCTAGCTACATGGGTGAGACCTTGTCTCAAAACAAAATAAAGCAACAACAAAAGAAATGAAAACGTTGAAAACAAGGAAACAAACTTCCAGAGGTCGGGTTCTGTGGCGTCAGGAGGGGCGGTTTTAATTGGACCGTGCTTCGCCACGGTTCACAAGAAGAGCTGTGATTGGTCAGGTGGCGTTCTCTGTTGGGCCACCAAAGGGGGAGGGAAATTCTAAACAGACACTTGTGAACATTGTCCTTGGGGCACATGAGTCACAGGCGACTGTAATTGGGGCGGGGGTGGGGTGGGGGGTTTCTGGCATCAGGAGGGTGGCCACTGGAGACACCAAGGGCTTCGAGCATGAAAGGGTTCAGTGTTTCAGTCTCATGCTCAATTCTGGGGAACCAGGGTAGGTCTTGTTAGCATCAGGGCCTCCACAGCCCATGGCGCATGGGCGGGCCTCACAGACATGTTGCCAGAGCAACCACCGCCATATTCCCAGAATCCACTGGGCTCACCTCCCACCTTTACCTGCGGCCACTACGTCACAACCTATATATACATACATATATGTATATGTGTATGTATATATATGTATATACATATATATGTATGTATGTATACACACACACACACACACACACACACACACACACGGGGAACACTCCTCCCTCTCTCCCTCTTCTCTCTCTGCTACTGCCCCCTCACTCAATTAAACCTCTTACACGTGGAACTGTTTGGGCCTAGTGTGTGATATGTTCTGACGAGAACTGCTGTTCTAACAAATCAGGTCTGAGGCAAGATAGAAGGGAGAGTTATGGTTCACAACCATCTGTAATAGGATCTGATGCCCTCTCTCCTCTGGTGTGTCTGAGGAGAACCACAATGTACTCATATATATAGAATAAATAAATCTTTTTTAAAAAATAGAAGCACATTCCTCTTTTTTTTAATTTTATTTTTATTTTGTGTATTGGTGTTTTACCTACATGTCTGTCTAGCCGAGACCATCAGACCCCCTGGAACTGGAGTTACAGGCAGTTATGAGCTGCCATGTGGGTGCTGGATGCTGGGACAATTCCTCTGGGAATTGGGTGCTGGGACCCATGTCCTCTGGATGAGCAGCCAGTTAATTGCTAAGCCATCTCTCCAGGCCGGAAATCACACTCTTTTTTTTCTTTAAAGATTTATTAATTTATTATATGCAAGTACACCATAGCTGTCTTCAGACACTCCAGGAGAGGGTGTCAGATCTCATTATGGATGGTTGTGAGCCACCATGTGGTTGCTGGGATTTGAACTCAGGTCTTTCAGAAGAGCAGTCAGTGTTCTTAACCGATGAGCCATATCTCCAGCCCTTTTTGTAGGTTTTCTGAGACAGGGTTTCTCTGTGTAGCCCTGGCTGTCCTGGAACTCACTCTGTAAACCAGGCTGGCCTCGAACTCAGAAATCCACCTGCCTCTGTCTCCTAAGTGCTGGGATTAAAGGTGTGTGCCACCACTGCCCAGATTTTTTTTTTCCTAAAATCACACTTTTATATTTCTGGAATTCCAGAATTCTCACTACAGTAGGGCCCACCATTAAACTCACTATTAGGGAGACAGAGGCAGGTGGATTGCTGAATTCAAGGCCGGCCTAGTCTGCATAGAGAGTTCCAGGCCAAGAATGGAGAAACAAAGAGAAGTTAACGTGAATCACAAGTATAACAATGTTGCACAGAGATAAACAGGATGAGAGGGGGAGGAAGGCCAGTTTGTCAGAGCGTGGGGTGAGCAATGAAAACCTAAGTCTGAGGTAGAATTGAAACTTTAGCCTAAATAGGTAGAATTGAAACTTTAGCCTAGAAATAGGTAGAATTGGAACTTTAGCCTAAATAGGTAGAATTGAAACTTTAGCCTAATTGTGAGGTCTGACTTCTGAGTCTCCTTCCTCTCTTTCCCTCTCTATTTTTGTTATTTAGAGGTAAATTTTTTCTAACCCCAGGTGGCGTTGAACTAAGCAGCTCAGGCTTTTGGGGTGTCTCTGTGGCCTTCACAGGCTGCCCAGAAACAGCCCTTGGGGGGCAAGAAGGCAGTTTGACGCAAAACAATTCCCGTAGCTGACGTTGGTTCAAACTTCTGGTATGGTTTATTTTAGGCATATTTAAGAACAACATAAGGGGCTGGAGAGATGGCTCAGCGGTCAGGAGCACCGACTGCTCTTCCAGAGGCCCTGACTTCAGATCCCAGCAACCACATGGTGGCTCACAACCATCCGTAATGAGATCTGATGCCCTCTTCTGAAGTGTCTGAAGACATCTACAGTGTACCTACATATAATGAATAAATAGCCCGGCAGTGGTGGCGCATGCTTTAATCCCAGCACTGGGGAGGCAGAGGCAGGCGGATTTCTGAGTTTGAGGTCAGCCTGGTCTACAGAGTGAGTTCCAGGACAGCCAGGACTACACAGAGAAACCCTGTCTCGGAAAAAAAAAAAAACAAAAAAAACCAAAATAAATAAATAAATAAATAAACCTTTAAAAAAAAAAAAAAAAGAACAACATAATTTATTGAAAAGTACCCTAGTGATAATTAACTCAATCCCATGTTTACAACAAAGCATCCATAAATCTCCCTTCAGAACATTGCAGCTCTTTGTCAAAAGTCCATAAAATTAGGTTCTGTGGATTTACAGAAATACAAGTTTATGATAAGGGTCTGGGGGAGGACCAAGTGCTAGAAAAGTCTCTAGTCATACACAGATAGCACAAAGGTCACCAAGCTAGGAAGCGTGTCCACTCCAGCCTGCTGGGCAGGTAACAGACACTGCGTTCCTTCTCTTGAAGGAACGACCCTGTGTGCTTAGCACACCAGATTCCCCTAGTTCTTATCGCTGAGCACAAGGATCTCTGTGCCTCCTGTGTAGGCTTGCCTTTTTTTTGTTTTTGTTTTTGTTTTTGTTTGTTTTTCAAGACAGGGTTTCTCTGTCCTGGAACTCACTCTATAGACCAGGCTGGCCTTGAACTCAGAAATCCACCTGCCTCTGCCTCCCATGTGCTGGGATTAAAGATATGCGCCACCACTGCCTGGCTTTTGCCTTTTTCTTTTTTTTTTTTTTTTTAAGGTTTATTTATTTATTTATTTATTTATTTATTTATTTGGGCACTATGTATGCATGTCTATCTGTACACCCGAGGACATCAGATAGGTGTGGGCTGCCATGTGGGTGCTGGGAATTGAACTCAGAACCTTTTGGAAGATCAGTGAATTCTCTTAAGCACTGAGCCATCTCTCTAGCCCCTAAGCTTACCTTTAATTCAAATCAGTCCTTGCCTGGGTCTCCTGAGCACCAGAATTAGGATTATACCGTGTTGTGTGCCCTGGGGTTTGATTCTTGGGGCAAGATCTACGAAGATCTCTAAAACAGTGTTTTAAAACAAATATTTTTAAGAAGATGTAGTCTACTACTTCATCCCTTAGGCATGCAATGAATTTTGTGGTTGTTTTCCAGGAAGCCCTGGGTTTAATCTTTCACGTTTCAAAAGCCAGCTGTGGTGAATGCCTGCAATCCCAACCCTGGGGAATTGGAGGCAGGGGAATCATAAGTTCAGGATCATCCTCCATTACACATTCAAGGCCAGCCCGAGGGACCAGACCTTGTCTCAAAGAAACAAAGAAGCCTGATATGGTCACACGCCTTTAATTCCAGCACTCCGGAGGCAGATGCAGGCAGATCTGAGTTCCAGGCCAGCCAAGGGTCTCAGTATCTCGCCCTGGCTATCCTGGAACTCATTATGTAGTCCAGGGTGGTCTTGAATTTACAGAGATCTGCCTGCCTCTGCCTCTGACATTCCTATCATGTCTACCTCATAGGCCCCTCCAGAAAAGGGCAGGCCCACTCTGCCTGGCCTATAGAAGGGTTTCTGGCCAGGAACTTGTGAAACCTGCTCCCCTGTACCAAACAGAGACATTTCTCTTACCTCTGGCAGAAGGGTCAAATGGCTCTCCAACCTGTATTCATGATTTGCATATGAAAGCCCGCCCACGCTGGCCTCCGGGCTCTATCTGTCCTTGTTCACACAAGTCCTGTTATCTAAAGTCCCTACCCTGGCAATACTGGCCCCTTACCTCAGATCACCATCGATCTCTCAGATCACCCCTAACTGTCTCTCTCTCTCTTTCTCTCTTCTCTCTAAAAACCTTCCCTAGTAATGTAACATTCATGCCAGCCCCTTCTTATCTGAGTCCCTCAGGTAACATCTGGTGCTGAACACCCAAGAGAGAACAAATGGACTCCCCGGGGCCTGGCCTCTCCTAACTGAACCTCTTCCGGAGAGAATTCCCCGTTACTGAGTCAGGAAGTTTCTCTTGCCCGAATGGGCAGCCACGGAAAGGGATGCTTCTCCTTTGTGATTTGGAACTTTTTTTTCTCTCTCTGACAAGTCTGTCAGTCTGGTTGGGGCTGGTGCCAACTGAAGTTCTTGTCACCAGGGTGTCGGGTCCAAAGGAAACTCCCAGTTCCCCAAACTCCAAAGGGCAATGGGAATATCTAGAAATGAGCACACTACGTGGTCAGTAGATAAAGCTTGATGCCAGCATTCCTCAGGAACTTGTGAATCTGGCTCCCTTTTTTTTTGTTTGGGTTTGTTTTTTTTTTTTTTTTTATGACAGGGTTTCTCTGTGTAGCCCTGGCTGTCCTGGAACTCACTCTGTAGACCAGGCTGGGCTCGAACTCAGAAATCCGCCTGCCTCTGCCTCCCAAGTGCTGGGATTAAAGGTGTGTGCCACCACCGCCCGGCAGCTCCCATCTTCTGAAAGGCGTTGTTTTCCTTACTTATGGAAAAAGGGACATATGACTACCCCATATGGCACCTATTGGCACATCAAAATGCACAGTGATCTCCAGCCTGGGTGTCCATCAGAGAAGACCGCTTGGATATGGGTTTAGGTCAATAGGAGTCTTTATGCGCCAGCCAGAGACTACTCTGTGTGCTTGGGATCCCAGTAGCATTGAGCTGTTTTCAGGGTGAGCTTTTAAGGGCGTGGGTGTGGTCGCCCCCCCCCCACACACACACACACACCACACACACACACACTGATGTTCTGGGTTACTGTACTTCAGTTAACAAGAACAGTTAGCCAGAAGAGGGACTACAGAAACCATAAGGTGAATACAGGTAGAAAGATTCCCAGAACTGTGGACTTGGATGGATTAGGTCTTTGTTTACATTTTGTCAAGGGATGCTATCTATGTACTGAGCCTTACAGCCTGCATGGCACTTGCATCCTGGAGCCAGTTGTGCTAAAGTCTGGGGACCTCCTAAGGCCTGGGGCTTGTTTCACAGGCTCCATCTGTATCAGTTACACAGCTCCGAGTCCGTGCTAGCTAGAATCCTACCCCTTCTCACCTCAGCTCCTACCTAAGCTCCCTCCAGCTCCTAGGCTACTCTAGCTGCACCTCCCTATAACCTGCTTAGTTCTCACTCTGCTCCTGATAGTCTCTCTCTCTCTCTCTCTCTCTCTCTCTCTCTCTCTCTCTCTCTCTCTCTGTTGTTTTTCTATACAAGGTCTCTCTGTGTAGCCCTGGTTATCCTGGAACTCACTCTGTAGACCAGGCTAGCCCCAAACTCTGAGATTTCCCCCCCCCCCCCCCGTCTCTGCCTCCCTAGCACTAGGATTCAAGGCATGTGCCACCGCTGCCCGGCTTGTTTTCTCTACTGTCTGTCTCCTGCTATTCATTCTCCTGTCTCTCACAGATGCGCCCCCCCATCCCCCCCCCCCCAGGAGACGTCCAGAGTGCTGGCCATGATCAGTCTTTTTTCTCTTTTACTCTCTACTCTGGATTCTTCCAGATACCTCTGGACTTTTCCCTCCCTTATGTACAATAACTCCTTCCTATACTATGGGTGGTTCTGTCAGTTCATACATCTGGTGCCCAACACCTGGGGAGGGTACAAAAAGAGCCCTTTCCCAGGGCCTGGCCTCTCCTGACTAAACCAAGCTGCTGCTGCCTCCCTCTGTTAGTTGAACCATTTGTTTCTGTTGGCTTCTGCCACTGGCCATGTTTAAATCTGAGGTTTTGAGGCTGCCTCTTCTGCGGCTTCTGTCCTCACCTGCTCTCTCTAGGTGCTCAGGGATCACCTTGGAGCTGACTGCTCTGTCTCTGCTGGCTCTGGGCACCTACCACAGGTACAAAAGTCAAAAGGCTCGAGCTGCTGCATCAGGTGGCTACTCTAGCCTTCCTGGGAACCCGTCACATGGAGAGGGACACCTTTGCCAGTTGGGACATGTCTCTCTGACAGGTCTCTCAGTCCACTTGGGGACAACCTGGATTGAAATTCTTGTTGTCAGGATGCTCTCTGTCCCTGCTCTGTCCCATCCTCGCTGGCCCCTTTCCTAACGTCTCTCTCCTTCTCTGCCCCGGGCTTCCTCCCTCAGCTGGGTCCTGGAGCTTGCTCCATGCCTCTCACTTGCCAGCTGGAGCCGGAGCTCCTCAGGCTCTTAATCCCTTTCCCTTCTCGCACTTAGAGACTTCTCTAAAGCCTTGCTGCTTTGCTGCTTGGCTCCTGAACACTCAGTTTCCACTTTCTGGTACATTGTGACAACTTCTACCACAGGGAATCTCTTCGCTCTAAACTCTGGCCACTCCTTCCATTCTTCTGTCCCGAGCCTTCCCTGCTCCAGGTTCTCACTAGTTCTGCCCTCCGATCACTAAATTCAGTCTTTCAAAGACTCAGACAGCTTTTCCATATGGATAATATTTTAAAAATTGCTTTATGCTGTTCTACTCTATAAAAAGGCTGGATCTGGAGTTGGGGGATAGCCTCCTCTGTCTCCAGAACCAAGCATGCTTGTTTCAAAATTTCCTCCAAGATCTCTGTCCTGGGTGAGGCAGGCCACCTGACTCTGAAAGAGGGAGAAAAAGAGCAAAACAGAATGGTCCGGGAAAAGACTATGTGCTCTAACACAGCTCAACCCTCAAGTATTCCCAACAGATTACAGCTGCATATCTCATAGTCCTTGGCTTGAATTCTCCCTCTAGACCACTCTGTTCTCCTAGAGCTCCTGAAGTGTTGCTAAAGCATAAACTTTATCTCAGTATTTGTAAGGCCACTGTGTACACTTTCGGTTGCTCAGGGTAATTTCGTCCGGTGTGGCTAAATCTAGAAGAACAAACAGATAGCTTAAAACTTGTAACAGAAGGGCTGACGGTGAAGGATCTACAGTAGGCTTGTGTGCAACCTGGATGCCACTATTGTCTAGGAAAATAGATTTTGTTGTTGTTGATCGCTGGTTGTCTCCCCCGGCCAGCTTCCTAAGTAATGACACTGGGACTTCTTATCAGTTAGGAAAACTTAGCTTAGGCTCATTCCCAGCTAGTTGGTATGACTTAAATGAACCTATTTATATTAATAGGGCTTGTTACCTCCATTAGCTCTTTACTAAACCAATCAGAGGGGGTTGGAGGGAGTGTGTCCAAGATGAGATGCAGCTTTAAGAATAAATACCAAAGACAACCTTTACACAATGCACAGAGAGATCGCCGCCCGCAGGTTTTGTGGGTGAGAGAGTGTGTGCCTCCAGGGCTCATGTTAGCTTAAGTCGCAGCCATCGGGCTTGCAGCAGCCATCGGGCTTGCAGCAGCCATCGGGCTTGCAGCAGCCATCGGGCTTGCAGCAGCCATCGGGCTTGC